>JAFFZR010028302.1:0-13340 GCA_018397195.1 Lethrus apterus | reverse complement strand
TAACTTGTTTTCATTAGATATAAAATTAAATACAACAATAGAACTAATGTTCATACATTCAGCGTTTCACTTTTAAAATACGGATAATTGATTTAGAAATATTAAATTGGGTTACAATTTCATTATTTAGAAAATATTTTTCTCTCACATCATGTCAAGCTTGCGACTGGAAGTAACTTGTTCTGTTATTGGCATGTTTAAAAAAACGGTTAAACGCAACACTAATTAAGACAAAACCACTCTTTAGTAGTAATAACTATAACTACTAATAATAAATAAATGTGTTAAAGATTGTATTATTAAATTCAAATGTTAGTAGTTATAGTTATTAGATTACAGTGGGTTTGTAAATAGTCGTTTTTTTTTCAAACAATGTCGAATAACTCCGAAACAGTGCCACTAAGACCAAGTATGTGTTTAGTAAACTGGTGTTTATTTTTTATGGAAAATCCAAAAAGATAATAAAAAATAGGGTGTTGCATTTAAAATAAGAAAGTTTGTGCCGACTTCCGGTATAACCGGAAGTCGACCATCTTTGTACATATTTTTAGTTGACAGAGAAATTTGAATTATTAATGCATACAAAGTTGCAGAACTGACTTACTATTAATAACGGAGCAATTGAACTTTCCATCTTAGTTGGTACACCTGTATATTTAAAGTTTTCAAAATTAAAAATTAAGTTACTGTTCGTAAGAGACAGAAGAATAATAAATAAATACACAAAGACTTAGTGTCAAATTATGGATAAAAAAATCGCCTTTGAATTTGTTTTTAAATTGTAAATCTCGGATGTTATTAATTATACAATGTATCCACGGTTTTGGTGCACAAGGGGAAAATTTTTTGTATTCTTCATTTTATGTAAAAAGTTATACTGTATGAAAATTTTTGCTTGCCTTAAAACCAAATCTTATATTTGTAATAAACAATTTCTTACTGTTAACCAGTTTATTATAAAATTGTTATTATTATATCCAGAACTACGTATAAACAAAAAATAAAACATAAAATAGTTTAAAAAAAAATCCATGGACACAGTGTAGAATCCAATGTATTGTTGATTAGCAATATAAAATTAATGTAAAATAATTCTTCAGCAAATTTGGTATAAATATTGTTTCTTTTGCGTGAAGTAAATGTAGTTATACATTTAGAATGTTTCTTAAATAATTTCACACACACACTTTTAGTACTTGCCATTTTATTCCATTGTATAACGTGATGTACGACGGTGGTTATGTTCCTCGAAGTGAAGTAGTTCGTATCTGTACCAGAATCGGAGTGGAGCAACTTGTGACATATGTTTCCGTGCCGTCGTTGATATGAATAATAAATGCATGCAAGAATCGATGGAGAATTTTTGAGACACAAAGCACAGTAGAACCCATCAACGTACATCCTCATGCGCGGAGGAAACTCATTTTAATTACAAAGATTAAAAAATCGCTTAGAACGCGATGAAAGACACAAAGCCTCGTATGAAATATGACAACTATATGCAAATCCGTGAATAATTCTTACCTATGTGTTACTAGATAACTATTATAAATATGGGCGTCTGCACGAGCGTCATGTAAATGAAGTCGACTCAGGAACTAATATATTTCAGTGTTTTAACACTTTGAGCGTTGGCCTGCCCGCAGCCGCTGTTTATATAGTGATATATCACGGGTAATTAGTGACTTTCGACGTCAGATTTTGTTACATATCGGCGATCTCGCCATAGGCCTCGCCTCTTTTTCATGCAGACTGACGTCTTAAGTGCTCTTTATTTATTGCCTTTACGTCTAATTCCCACATATGTTAAGATCTCTATCGTTTTACTTTATACTTGCACGCTTTTCTATAGCCACGAAATGATTTATTAATACGTTTATATGCATGTAAATATTAAGTTCAATAGTTAATGCTCTATGATTATGTTTATTTCGCTTGCAAAAAGTTCACATGTGAGGAAACATTTAAACGTAACACAAAATATTAACGTGCAATAGACGGTATAAAGCTTATCTTGGCTATCGTTATCGACCGCAACAGAAATAAGAAGAATTTCCACAATAAAATACAAAATACATGTACATATAAAATTTATGGTCATAATGTGGGACATGATTGGTGGTACAATTTGGAATAAAAAATTTTTTTCGTTAAGTCTTCAAAAAAACACCTCTACCCTTTCTTTCAGGTATTCATTCGAAAAAAAAGCGCGGTCCATGCAAGTGCTTTCTTAATAGGAAAGAAATAATAGTCACTAGGTGACAAGTCCGGGCTGTAGGGAGTGGCGTAGCGAGCTTAACTCGCGCCCGGGGCACAATACCTTTTTAGCGCCTCCCCCCCCCCCAATATTATATGTAAAATATACTCGCAAATTAATAAATAAATAAAGTAAAATAAATAAAGTCATAGGCTCAAGCTAGGCTTTAAATTTGAGACAAAAAATTTAATTGAGAAAACAAGACGGACCATTTGGCGCCCCTTTGTTAGTAGCGCCCGGGGTATGATGCCCTCCCTTGCCCACCCCTCGCTACGCCACTGTGTAGGGCCCATCTATAAATCGATCGATAATTTCTCGGAAGCTTTGTAAATTCTGTATTTGTCATGAAGTAGCATATTCTTTGATTACAGTTCTGTTGCCTTTTTGCTGTATGTATGTATGGTGTGTGCAACATTCCGATTGTTTCCTTAAAAGATTTCTCCTGTTATTGTAGAACTTGGTTTCGTGTATTCAATTAGTAAGATTCATTCAAAACACCGTCACCATCGGTTTTCCTGATGAATGCTGCGTTCTTGCCGTTTTTTTTTTTTTTTTTGGGGGGCGGAGATCCCTTGTGGACCCACAGCATGGATTTGTCTATTATCGTCTTATTCATTCCTAAATCGTTATGTCATTATTTTTTAATGTTGTAGAGATTAAACCGAAATTTGGTTTGAACCGAGGGGTAAACCGCAGGCTAAAATTTGTTCACTAGATTTCCTTTGTAATGTAATTTTCACCGATTTCCACAAGATTTCTAAGACTTTTTCATGATTTCAAAAGACTTCCAATAAATTCCAGTGAATTCCAAAGATTTCCACTGAATTCCAAAGATGTTCACTGATCTTTGTCGATTTTTGAAAGGGATACCATACTCAAAAAATACTAATTACAAAATTAGTCTTTTTGTTTAATTAGCAAAAAAGTATTTGAAGTATACATAGTGTTTACAAATAAAAGACATGTTAGGTAAATCTTGTAATCACAATTAATCACTTTTCTTCAAAGTTTATTCAATTAAATATCAATGAAATACTCTGAACATTGATAGTTCGATTGATACTATGCTAAAATCTTTTTCTCCTCGTTCTACTCAATGATCCATCAGAATTATCAACAAATATCTCTGAATCGTCACTTTCTGCGTATCCAATTTCCACACATTCTTCAGAAGCCACGTTTTCATTCAAGGTTTTCGTTTGTCTTCTGCTTTTCTATCACTTCAGTTTTCTTCCTTTTTTTTTGTTTCTTTTTCTTTCTACTTGGTTTGTGTTTCCTTTTATTTTTTCTCCTCTCCCACAATTAGATGAAATTGTTTCTGCTCTCCTTTTTTTATTTTTGCTGCATTTCAATTTTTTTTTAATTTTCAAGTAAACCTGTAACCACTTTTCAATTTTTTTCTTTGGTTTTTTCTGAGGTACTTCAATTTTTCTGCCCTTTCAGGTGATTTATTTTTAACAAAAAATCTTCTCCACCTTTCAAAACTCACTTTTCCGTCATTTTCTTCTAGAAGCCAGCAGTATGACGACTTTTTTACTATTATGAATTTGTCGTTACTGAAGTAAGGTTACGTAAGGTGAATTTGGAGAATGATTCATTAGCGATTCTGAATAACCTTTTAAATCTAGGTCGATTGTCGTAAGGTTAGGTTATTGAGACGTTGAATGAAATGTTTGGAATTGAGGATGAAAGAATCAGTGTTTCCTGCGAACGATTTTGAGGATTTGTGATAGATATTTGGCCACTGATTTCTTAAGATTTCCAACGATTTCCACTTGAATTCCGTGATTTCTATGAATTCTACTTGATTTCTATAGATTTCCTTCTACGTGTACACCAGATTTCCACAGAGATTTATGCCTCGGTTTGAACTAACTTATACGTATGAATTCTATGAAAGCTAAAGACGATGGATTTTTGTGATAATTTCATTATTAAATATAAAAACCAAATTGAATTTTCCTGATACCGTTATTTAGCACCAAAGTTATCAAAACCTCTATACTCTATCTACTATACCATATCTTAGACTAGATCTGCAATTATTATCATAAAATTGCAACATCTTGTATAAAAATATGACTTTCTTTGTGCATGTTTTGAAAATATCGTCATAAATGATACGGAAGGAAACGGAAATTGAATAACGTACCTTGTGTGTATAATCTTCGTATCATTTATAAAAATTTATAAAATTATTTAATATGTATCAAGATGGAACGAAATGACCCATTAAAAACTCGTTACGTTCAACATCAAAGTTATCTTCCAGTATTAATTATGTTTTGTAACGATGTATATGGTGTATGTGTGTGTGATAATTAAGATAGTAATCTTAGTTTTAATTTTTCACGTCAGGGGTTATGGCCAACCCGCGGGGGTGTTCATCGCCGCTATCGCAAATGTTAATTGGCGACTTGTCCGATAACTAATGGTCCGGGATGATCATGTATCTCGCCTTGTCACTACCGTAATTGTAGTTATTGGCTGCAACTATGCCCATTTACTATGAAATATGCCCAGCACTAGGGTTGTCATAACAATAATTTAGCCAAATCAATTTGGTTTTTCTGTTAAGTTTACGCCATTAAACGTAATGATGGAAATTAAAGGATGGGTCAATAGCTAGGTCGGTTCGCAACTAAATCAGCTAATTGCAATTACTACAATGAACGTTATTGATGTGTCGCAGGAATTTCGATATAAATGCAATAATACACAAATTGAAAGACAATACCACTATACATTTCAATATTGTTTTAATACATGTTAATATATTACGGTCCATATTTCAACATGTCTAACAAATTTAGTTCCTATATACCAATTTGTGTGGATATTTTGCGAATACTTTTATCAAATGAAATATAAAATCAAACACATTATTTTATAAATTTCTTGGAAATTTTTACAAAGAAATTATGTCGCTATAAGAACATACGAAATGTGAATTGAAAAGAAAACTCAAAGAAACAAAGTTGCAAACAGCTTCTGTAATAAATTATGACTGCAGTATTTCAATTTCCTTACGTATAAATACTGAATGGAATGAAAAAGGAGAAGTAATTTTATTGCATCTTCGGCATATGTAATTTTATTTCAAGAACGTTACGTCATAAGTTTATAATTACTTAGTAGTACATGATATATTCAATGCATTTGTTTCGAGCTCGAGTAAAATAGGTTTGCTATTGAAAAGAGATAAGATATTATTAACTGTTACGATAATAATTTGAAATGCAGATGAGTCGCATGTAAAAATTATAAAATGTGAGATATGTCCAAAACATATTTTCTTCTTTGTGAAATAAAATATTTTAAAACTAGCGTTAACAGTTTTCGAGATTTTTACGATTTAAAATGTAAAAGGTATCAATCGTATAAATGTCGGTGAATATCGATTTGATGTAACTGTAAAAAAATGCAATAAGCTAAAAATTCAAATGGAGAATTTGCAATAATTAAATAAGTTAAAATTTTTATGAAACTGAAATAAATAAAAAATGTAATTAAAAGCAACTCGCGTTTAATTATTAAAAATTTCAGTCGGCAAAAAAATTGAAAAAAAAGAGTAATTTATTTCTGTCTGCGTATAAATGTGAATTTAATGTATCGATAACAGTTGCAGGCTCCAGACTCGCGGAGCACAATTGAAAAGTTTCATAAATACATCTGACTATAAACTAAACACGGCCATTCAATATATTTATTTCAATATCGAGAAATAAATAAACGGCAACATATATTACATTTGCATTTCTAGCTGGATATATATATATTTATACTATGCAAAAAGTAATTTCCAATTTAAAATACTAGATATAAATCTGGCGTATAAACGCTGCGGAGAAACTGCAAATGGCACCATTCATAAATATTCTGTCTTTATTCTCATTTTACACCTACACTATATAATATTACGATCTTTAAAAATACATTAGTGCATAAGGAAAATTTCCACATAAAGGTTATATTAAATGTAAACCTATGAATAATAATTGTCATGATTACTATAAAAATGGTAATGGTCTTCATTAAAACACTAGTTTGATTTTATTTCCTTTGGTGCAAATGAATAAACCAAAAAATATTTTATGCTTCAATGTTTCATTTAATTAAGGATATTGTAATAAAGAACACTGTTGGAACAAGTTGTGTAGTTTTTGCTTAGATAAATAAATTTAAAACGATCAACTTGCAGAAATGTGTGGTTACATAACAACGACAATGGTAACTGGTTTGCATGGTAATAACATTTGTTACCTACATGTTAATTAAGTGGCAATAATAAAGAAAATTTAATTAATCCCGAACGTTATAAAAACCATTATAAAGCCCATATTACAAAACGATTTTTTAAAATATGCTTTCTTCATGTTCTGCAACACACATTATTGGATTTGGAAAATTTGGATAAAATAAATGAAACGTGTCATTAGCTGTATATACAAGGTTAAAGTATGGAATATTAAAAAAAGCGAACTCGACTGTTTTTTTTTTTAAAAACGCTGAAACAGATCGATTTTATTTTTTTAAAATACACATTAAATATGTGCGATTCACCTTCCGACTTTCATTTGTTTTATAGCTATGACGTCATCACAAAAAAAATTAAATTACTGTAAATTTTTTGTAGTGGAATTCGATAGTGATTTTTCTTCCCTTTATGACCATGCAAATAAATCATAAGGTTGCACAAAAAAAAATTCTGAGAATTCTGAACATTAATAAATGATATTTTGTAAACTTTCTTCGAATACAACTTTTTTTTATCCATATGTATCCAATCCATATTTTTAGTATGATAGAGTTCAAACATTTATCTTTTAAATGATATAAAATTTGAATCCACCAACGATTGCCAAAATGCATTTTTTTAATTTTTTCAGAACATGTTCACTCCATTTAAAAAAATGGAGTTTTTCGAAGAATGGCGGAAACATACTAAAGAAGAACGGAATGCTCGTCTAATGGATTATGTTAGCGATAACTTCAATATTACGAATATAACTCCTGATTCATTGTGGGACATTCAGTTAAAAATTTGGAGTGTTTCGTCAAAATTTGCCGAAAAATGAGCTGCAACGAATATGACGATTGATCGATTTTGAAATAAAAATGAAAGTTGGTTAAAGGGAGCAGACGTACAATTTTCAGTGTGCCATGCATTGCGCCTTGCGCTTCTTCGTCATTAGACGAGAATCGGCCTCTAGGCCGGCCACATTAGCAACAAAACAAATAATGTATTTAGAACATTATAAATGGTAGTTAACCTGACTTGCCAGTTACCCTTCATAAAATATCAATTCATGGTGGGCAAATGCCTATAGGACAATTATCCGAAGAAGCACAAGAAGCTCGCAATAAAGTCTGCAAGCGCTTCAGAGAACATCATACTCGCAAACGTTCGCGAAAAGAAACAATGGAAGACTTGCTCCACATGTTGCTGATTTCTTAAGATCCTTCTTTTAGTAGCTACAGAAATTTGCCAGAACAAAAATGATCTAAAACAGTGTTAAGTTTACTCGCAAATCCAGTGTTCGAAACTATACATGAAGAGGCATCAGAAACTGAAACAAGTAAAAACGAATCGAGTTATGAATTAGATTAAGTATTAGTTTAAATCATTTAGTACATCATTTTAAAACTTAAACAAGCTTCTTAATACATTTAATAAAATATTAAATAAATTACAGGCAAAAATCGAAAACATTTTTTTTCTGAATTTTAACTCAAATAGAAAGCATCTTGATTCAAATTACTTTTTATAGCATAGAATAAAATTTAGTAAAATTTAAGTCTTCTATCTCTTATAGCAAGCAATATATAAATCAATAAATTTTCAAAATAAACATATCTATACATTAATGCCATTTTTCAATAACGTATTAACGATAACTTGGTCGTAGGATTTTTGTCCAATTAGATTACAGTTTTGGCGCACTGTGTGGCGCCATAACTACAAAACAAATGAAAGTCGAAAGGTTAATCGCACATATTAATGTGTATTTTTAAAAAATAAAATCGACCTGTTTCAGCGTTTTTTTTTGTTTTTTAACGGTTGAGTTCGCTTTTTTTAAATATTCCATATTTTAATCCCACCCTGTATATTATATACGACGAGTACATGACAATTTAAATACAAAGTATTATTTAAAAAAAATGTAATGTATTCATTAAAATATTCAAAAAAATAATTAGTGTATTAGTCAATGTCAAAATCGTTAAGAAGCAATTACAAAATGATACGATGATGAAGAACGTGATTACGTGTTTTTTCTTTCAATTTTCACTGAATAATAAAATAGTAAATAACAAAAATGAGTCAACAATTTAATTTTAATAAATAATTATACAATGCTACGTGACGCCATCGTTATTTTATAAATGACATTAACTCAGGCCTAATTACAGCGTAAATTGAGAATGAAGGCTAAAGTGTTATTTATAACATATTTTATAGATATTTCCAGAGCGCTTGTAATAATTTAAGTGCTGGTATGGCCGCGCTTTGAAAATTTAATTACATGAAATAGAAACTATTAATAAATGCCTTTCGACATTAAAAGTATCAAGATGTACACAGGAAACGGCCGGTGAATTGTTAAATTGTGAAAATACGTAATTCCGTGTCAAGGACAAAATATTTCATTTGTAATTTGAATACCTAATGGACGAAAAAGTTGTAGGTGTAGGTAAAGTGGGTGGTATACATAATTATGTGTGTGTCGTATGTACATTATTTATGTTTTAGCTTCAATATCACCGTGTCTTTCATGTTGATATTTGATTATATTATATAAAATGGCATTTGCCGACAGACGGACTGCGTTTATCATAAATCTTCCAGGAAACTCGATTTACACAAATTTTAACACATTTCTGAGATCGCAGAAGGATTTCAAAGTAAATAATCTTTGAATATTGCGGTTTGTTTAAACATTGCCCGTATCTGTTTATTTGAGCTGGCGTCGAGAACTAATTCTCGCCGTTTAATGTATTTATTAATGGATTGTTTATTAATGTTGGTTTATTTCATTATAATGCGAGACTCGCATCTAACTGCAGCAGCGTCAAACTTATCCTCACACGAATACATCGGAAATGTATCTAATTTTCGCATTTTATGCCGTTCTATTCGACCGAGCATAAAACTATAAAATATAGGCAATATAACGTTAAACGAAATTTAATTAAACCAACTTTTATATCTTTCTGGCCATAAAAACTGTCACAATTATTACAATGTAACAGAAAAGACATTAATTCCATACATTTGATTCCGACAACATCGCCACAATAAAGCATATCCGAAATGTACAATGTATTATCTCAAATGGGGAAAATTATTACTGCATTAATAAATCTACATTGTTACTTATTATTACGATTATTTTTAATTTGTCGCCACAAATTACGACATAATTAATTTAAAGATATTTTTATATAGAATTCACAAAAACATAATAATAATTTCTTATCCATAATCAATTTATTAAAGACATTCTTATAAAAAAACATGATCAGCGTAAGCAAACATGATTGGTTTTAAAAATTTAAAACATGAAAGCATAACATCAGGTGGTAAACGCGTGAAATCGTAACTGACAAAATTCTTGATTCAACAGAATGTATATTTTTCTCCACTTTGGCCAGTTTTATAAGTAGCCAGATTGTCTCAAGTTTCTATAACTGATAGCCAAGAAAAAATACAGCTAAAATTTTTAAAAAATCAGTGCACTATTAAAGACGCGAGCTATATATTTCACATAAAAAAAAATAAAATAACCAAGTTAAGTTGTTGTGATTTTCGGGTTAAAAACGTTCAACGATATCAGCAATAGGAATACAGACAGACATAAACAAAACATACCTTCTCCATTAGCATACAAAATGTATAATCCTATGTACACGTATGTCAACAAGTGGCTTAAATGGATGTTACTTCAGCATATATTACATGCATTGTGTTAATCAATTTATAAAAAAATTTAGATACTATTAGTAACAAATTTCAATTGCAACATAATACAGCAAACTTTTGTTGAAAAAGCCAATTTATAAATTATTAACAAATAGAAATTTCTAACGTATTAAAAAATAGATATCAAATTCTAAACAGTTTAATTGGTACAAGAAGATTTTGTCATTGACACAAACGTGCGCAAACTATTCTTGCAATAAAAGAAGTCTTAGATGGCCTCTAACAATTTTTTATGCAATGTTGAATATTTCCCGAGTAAACTCATTCGTTATCTTGAAAGCGCTAATCCGGAAAATCGAATGATTCGAAGAACATTCATTATTGCTTTAGGGAAGGCTTTGATAAATCAACATTTGTGGGAGCGACTAAATACTTATAAAATATTAAAGGACGTGAAATGTCTTATCGAAAAATTTTTGCAAGCTCCTCGTCCAGCTCGATAAGTCAATGCCCCCCCCCCCAAAAAAAAGAATAATATGTTTTTGTGTCCACTTTCCCAAAACAGAAAATATCCAACAACGTCCAATGTAGGAAATCCGTCTTCAAGCAACATTTTGAACATTTTGTAGAGAAGATTGTCTGCAGCTCTTGTAATACAGGCCAAACTTAAAAAATATTTTGTTATTGTTATTTTTTTATAAAATTATTCATAATAATTTTCTTTATTTTAGGGAGCTCAGTGACGAATAAATATTCAAAAAAAAAGCATTTGGCACCACTCAGGGGCAGCGCAAATTCGGTTGAGGATTTTTTAATTGGATATCTAAAGAGATAGCGTTTCTTTCTTACTAAATTTGTAAACATTAGTTATAAAATAAATAAATAAAACCCATCCTATAAAAGTTTCTAATTTTATTTTTTTCATATTTTTTTATCCATTTTAATTTGGGGTCCGCTGTGACCCCAATCTGGTACATGTGTTTGTAAAAAGAAGGGTTAACTTTAATTTTTTAAATTTTTTCCAAGCACGTGTAATGTCTAAATACTATATGAGGAAAAACTAAAAATAATAAAAAAAAGTAAAAAATAAAACTACATACTTCAGCATTTTCTTTAAGGCTTGCATCATTCATAATCAAATTTAACGACACTTCTACTTTTCCATCTATTTCTGCTTTATTTGAGTTCTCACTTAAAACAGTTTCTTTAAAAGTATAATCATCCCCATTATGAAGGGCAAATTATCCCATCCCATAGTATCTAACCACGTCAATATTTTCTAGGATATCAAATCCCGAAAAGGACATTTTAACTCATCTTAAAATTCTCGTTTCCTTCATTTTTTACGGTATTTATTCTCGTATTTTCTATTCTATTCTGTTTTGTTACGATTTTATTCCTTTTTTATTCCTGCGAGTCTTTCGAATCTTTCATTTTGATGAATTTTATCAAATGGACGACAGAAATTCTTAATGGAGGAGGAAATGCAAGCATAACAACATGGAATTATTTTTCTTGTACAGAAAAAAAAATTGAATGTTATTGTCTTTTTCCTCTACTGTCGTGTTTGTTTGTTTTACTGTGGTCTAATTTTTACCAATTTTTTTTTAAACAAATACATTCTGTGTCAGAAAATTATGCACACATTTTCAATAATAAATTCTCAACTAGTAAATACGTTTTATTTTATCTTAAAAATATAATCTCTGATTTCAGTCATCATATCCTGCAAGAAATATGCCACAGACAGCCAGTAATTAAATAATAGACAACATTTTTAATTGTAATTAATTATGTTTTAGGGCAGTGTTTTTCAAACAGTGGGCGCGAAGGAATATTATAGGGTTGGGGGGAGGGCGCACTATATAACCCATGGATTCGCTAGCCCTCTAAGATGAGCCCATTTTACCAGAGCGTCCCCTGCTCCCCATTAGTCGTCAAGCCATCCGATGGTGTCGATCAGCTTAAGAACCCTACAGGGTGAGGTATCGCTTAGCCTTGCCATACTCGGCCAGAAGTCCCCCGACTTCTGCAGATTGGGTCGTTTACGACACCCAACATATGTAGGTGTTTATTCTGTTGACAGTGTCCTGTCCAAAGCCCTACCAGTTTCCTTACTATACAACCCATATTTTTATCCCTAAAACTAACGCTGAAAAAATGTGAGATGTCACGTTTTGAATTTCAATTACGGAACGAACCCAACCCATATGTTTATTAGTAAACAGTTATAAAATTGATGTGGGCGTAATACATAAAGTTTGAAAATTTCATTTGCGAAAAATTATCATACACGTGAACACAAACACAGTCTATTTCAACGAATATTATTGATGTTCAATTATTTCATAGAACTGAAAAATTTAATGTTTATAAAATAATGTAAAAATTAATGCGTGTAAGTTAAAAATTAAGACTTAAAAAGTAGTACATCGAGTACGACAGAAATATTAATTTTTGTTAGCACTTTTCACTTCAAACTTTTTTTTTTGTTTGTTTTATTACACATGAAATTTTATGTTGGTTGACTAATTTTTTAAACATCTTTCTATTTCGTTGTATTCTCATAATATGATAAACACGTATACTAACTTGTATTAATAATGCACATAACAATTATACAGCCTGTTCACGGGAACATTCTACAATAGCAAACTTTTTTATTTAAAGAGATACAAACTTGGTTAAATGGACAAAGTTTAAGTACCTTTCAATGCGCATTTCGCGCAATAAATTATAAAACAAAAGAACATCGCGTCGCTAGGATACAAGCATAACGATTCATTTTTTAAATCGAACACCCTGTATATTTTTATATTTTTAAGTTGGTCTGGTTGCCTGCTATAATTAAATATAAAACAATTTTTCTCTGGGATCGCTAATTAAGGAGTTAAAAAAAACTATAATTTCTTGCATTCTAGGTGTTCACGAATTATTCTACAATAGCTAACTTTTTTATTTAAAGAGATACAAACTTGGTTAAATGGACAAAGTTTAAGTACCTTGCAATGCGCATTTCGCACAGTAAATTATAAAACAAAAGAACATCGCGTTGCTAAGATACAAGCATAACGATTAATTTTTTAAATTGAACATCCTGTATATTTTTATATTTTTAAGTTGCTCTGATTGCGTGCTATAATTAATTATAAAACAATT
>JAFFZR010028301.1:0-13344 GCA_018397195.1 Lethrus apterus | reverse complement strand
TGTCAAATTATTAGCTTGATCAGTACTTGTATACCTTCAAAATGACTTCTTTTTTTACTTAGAAGAATAAATTGCTTTTTAAAAGAATACATTTAATACAGAAATAATTTGGAAAAAGATTTTCATTCCAGTATTTATGACAGATGACAGAACGTAAATACAATAAGCAGTATGGGTAGCAGTAAAGCAAAAAAATACACTATTTTTGTGACGTATGTGGTCACGTGGTGGTCACTTCCAGTTGCTCAATCTGTATGTACCCTATTTCAAAAAGATTTACAGCGCCACCTATAACCTGCGGGACGTATTACGAAGTCATAGAACACTGTAGGTAAGAAGGCTGCATGCATGCATGATTTACAGCGCCATCTATAACCTGCGGACGTATTATGAAGTTATAGAACACTGCAGGTAAGAAGGCTGCATACATGCTTAATTTATAGCGTCATCTATAATCTACGGGACGTATTAGAAGTTACAGAACACTGTAAGTAAGAAGGCTGCATGCATGACTTATGTCACAGTGTCGGTAAAAACTTGTTCTGAATAAACACTTTGGTGTACTCGGTTGCCGTTAAACAAACGATGTTTGATACTAACCTAAAATTATAAAATATGGTTTTATATTTTACTGTGTTACAAGATAATGATATTAAGAAAAAAAATTTCAACTACACAGGAAAATGAAGCGATTGACGTATGACCATAAATTAATTCTGGCACCCATGGTAAGAGTAGGTACTCTTCCCATGAGGTTGCTTGCTTTAGATTATGGTGCAGATATAGTTTATTCCGAAGAATTAATTGACTGGAAATTTTTAAGATCCATAAGAAGAGTGAATGGTAATGATATAAACGTACAGTGAGCATTAATGTTAAATGTTTCACAGATGTTTTAGGTACCGTTGATTTTATAGACAGAAGTGATGGAACGGTTGTTTTTCGTACATGTGACAAAGAAAAGTATAAAGTTGTTGTTCAGCTAGGAACGTGTGATCCAGAACGAGCTTTACAAGTTGCTAAATTAATGTAATTAACCTGTATAAATATTCATTTGTAACATAGGTACATGGTTTTAGAGAGAATGATGTTGCTGGAATAGACATTAATATGGGTTGTCCCAAGGAATTTTCATTAAAAGGTGGAATGGGAGCTGCACTGTTGACCCAACCAGAAAAGGCAAAAGCAATTTTAACAACTTTAATAAAAAATGTAAAAATTCCTGTAACTTGTAAAATAAGAGTGCTTGAAAATACTGAAGACACTTTAAATTTAGTTAAAGATTTGGTGTCTACTGGGATATCAGCTATTGCGATACATGGACGAACAAGAAAGGAGCGTCCTCAACATTCAAATCGGAATTATTTAATAAAAATGATATCAGAAAATATTAATATACCGGTAATTGCCAAGTATGTATTGACCCATATTTTTTTGGTAAATGTTAAATATATTTATTTTTAGCGGTGGTTCAAGAGAAATTGAAAAATATTCAGATATTGAAAAATTTAAAAGAGAGACTGGATGTGCCAGTGTCATGTTGGCAAGGACTGCTCAAGGAAACTGTTCCATTTTTCGACCAAAAGGCCTAAAAGAATTAGATCATGTTATAATTGAATATCTAAAATATGCTGTTGATTTTGATAATTCACCTAGTAACACCAAATATTGCATTCAAAATATGCTAAAAGAACTTCAAGAAACGCCGAAAGGGAAGAAATTTCTTGAAAGTCAAACATTAGAACAAATTTGGTAAGCTTACAAAAAATTAAAATAATCCAATAAAAGGAAAATCAACTAGAGTTTCAATAATGGAATAAAGTGACAAAAAGCATTTTCAATTTTTTTGTTTTAATGGATTATTTTAAATATGGAATATACAAAGCACAGAACAGCTTTAATTTCATAATACTATTTATTTTTTGTAATAATAAGTTTTCAGTATATTGTGGAACATGGATGATTATTGCCGGAGGAAGCAGCTAGAATATCAAGATAAAGGAATAGTTGGTCGAAGAGAAGTAACACCTGATATGTTTAGTCCACAGGCAAAAAAGTTAAAAACTGATGAAGAAGATATCATAAAAATGCACTGTGCATTTATTCGAGCTTCATATATTCAAGACCCCAATTTGCCTAAAAGCAAACTTATCACTTACTCTGGAAAAAATAAAATTGGAAAACCTATGTATGAGATTATTAATGAAGATAAGTTATTTAGGTCTATAGTCACATTCAATGGCAAGAGATACAGTTCAACTTATTGGTAAGGTAATCATTTTGATATTTTTTGTGTTACTGTCTGATTGTAGGGAAAAAAATAAAAAATTTGCCGAACAAGGTGCAGCACTTGTTTGTGCTTGCTCATTGGGTTTAATCAATAAGGAAACATTAATTAAGGATGGAAGCATATTAAGATAACTACTATTGGTGCAAATATTTTAAATTTAGATTTTTAATACTATATATGTATATGTAAAAAATATAAACATATAATCACAAAATATGTTTGTTTCATTAGAGAATTACAAATTGGTGCAAGTTTAAAGTTTCTGTAGCATGTGAAAGTATAAGTACATATGAGATACTACAATGTACAGTGAGCAATTGGAAGTGACCACCACGTGATCAAAAATTTTAAGGTGACGACATTGGTAAGTTGGTACTGTGTTTATAACTATAACCTTAAAAGAAGAGAAGTGTCAAATTAATTGTTAGCTTGATCAGTACTCGTATACCTTGTGACTTCTTTAATACACTTAATACAGAAATAATTTGGAAAAAGGTTTTCATTCCAGTATTTATTAAAAAAACGTAAAAAACTAGCGCTTTCAAACACGTTAAACGTCAGATGACAGAACGTAAATACAATAAGCAGTATAAGTAGCAGTAAAACAAAAAAATACACTAGTTTTGTGGCGTATGTGGTCACGTGGTGGTCACTTCCAATTGCTCACTCTGTATGTGTTGTAACAGAGTTTATTATTTAAATTCATTAAATAAGGTTGATAAGTGTGATGACTGATAAGCTCTTCGTTCGCAGTCTATCCAACCAGTGTTGCCAACAATGGAGAATATAAATTCACACAAGTATCTAATATAATTCCCATATGACACAATAATTTCGAATAAGTAGTAACTAGAATAGCAATTCTATTGGTTTTTCTTTTATTAATTGGTAAATTCTGTGCACATCTGTAACGGAAATCTGAATTTTAGTTACTTGAAGTTAGTCACGAATGAAAATTTGATCAGACCTATAAATCACGTGGCATGTATGCTTGGGAATTCATGAAAAACGGTTTCGATAAATTTATGTCAAAAAGAACAATTGTACAGTTAACCTAAAATTGAATGCTGTCAGAAATTAGTTCATTTGTATATTTGGAATGGTTAGTACGGGGCGTACATGTTGTTAAAACTTTAATTCTCTTGCATAATTAAGTTGCATTTTAGTATGAATAATGTTTACATTAGGAAATGGTCTAATCAACTATGCTTTGCCTGTTAAATGTTTATCTAATAAGTGCAAATTCCGCTCATAATGAATGAAGCACAATTTTTATCAAAATATGAGCAATTACTTCGTGATTTGAAAACCACTGTAGAAGGTTTACTAGTGAGTCAGGTTCCAAATGTGTGGTGTATATATGGAGGATTAAATAGACTTCATGTCGATATTGAGAAAATTTTTAAGCATGGATGTAAACATAGTTGTGAAAATGTAAATATTCGCAGTGTATTTCCATGACTTATGAGTTTTATTTTAGAATATTTCTGGTTATTGGCATTTCATACAAGGATTAGAGTGGCTACATCCTGACAGTTCCAAATCAACATTGACAATTGACTGTGAATACAAACCATATGTTCCGCAACATTTAAAAAATGACAAGGCATCTGTGTGGTTGTATAGATGCCTGGAAAACCATTCGCTTTCTCAAAAATTATCATGGTTGATATCGGATAAGATGCACTTATTAGCCTGTTATCAATCGAAAGCATTTTTATGTCAAGAAAAATATGCCGAGGCAACATTAATATGTTTACGTGCAGTTGAACGTAATTCACCTGGTTTAATATCAGAAATTGATCCATCATTATTTTTAAATAAGCCTAGTTTGCATAATTATTATAAAGTACATCGGAGAAGTTCTTCATTTCCAAATACATATATTAAAATGACTCGTAGAGACACGAAAAAAATCCGTTATTGTTATGATGAAGGTGCAAAATGTAACAACACTGTAAGTTCTGATAATACTATAAATTGTAATCATCAGATTATGCACAAAACATTAAGAGTTTGGAAAAGCATGCCAAATTTAACATGCATATCAAATTTGACACGTCAAATTAAATCTGTGACAAGTTTTACTAATCCATCTACACCAGTTCATAATAAACGTAAAATTTCAATAACGGATCAGTTTATGTTTCCACAATGTGTTCTTGAAAGTAAACAATCTGATCAAACTAATCAATTAGTTAGACAACAAGCTAGTAATATCATCATTAACACACAAGAAGAAGTTGAACATTCTATGCCATCAACTAGCTCTAACCAAAGGACAGCTTATAAATATGAAGTGTTAACACAATCTTTTCCAAATACAAAATTACCGAACAAAAGAAAAACTCTGGGTATTTCTGCCCCTGATTATGGTTTTCCCGACTATGGTTTCCTAAGTGCTTTAGCTGGTGAAAAGGACTTCAAAAATAAACCAAAGAAAACATTTATAGAAGATGGTGGTGCTAGCGTTCTCCCGATGGCTACTGGGTAATCATCTGGGTTTCTAAATATTGTTATGTAATATTTTTATTGATCCTAGATATTTTCCACGTCCTGTTCAGGGGCAAACTTTAATATCTTTTTTAACATCTAGTCAATTTACGAGGACAAATGCTGAATTAGATAGAGAAAATGCACACTTTAATATGTCTGAAGCTATAATTGCAGCCATTGAACAGATACGTTGTAAACATGATCATACCTTAAGTCCTGAGCAAGAGGAGATCAATGAAAGTACCAAGCAATTAACACAGCGCATTCGTTTGCGACGTAAAGAGAAATTTGTTGAAAATCAGAAAAAATTGTGGGATGGTAAATTATTAGACAGTAATAGGATAGATAGTAAGTACATTTATTAAAAATTTATATTATAAATGAGAATAGGTCACTATACAGGTGTCCATTTTCTATCTCCTATATGGGTAAGTTTGTAAATTGAAGATACAGGATCGGATAGATTAGCAAAATTGCTCCGAAATTTGAGAACTATCTTAATTAAAAATTAATAGTATTATAATTATGTCGCTGGAAATATTAGTTCTAATAATAATAATAATAATTCATAGAGTATTTTTTTATTTTCATATCTAGCAAAATAAATAAATTTATTATTAAATATGATGACATAGTAATGTGGTATTTTTAATTAGATACAGCTACCAGTTCTTATTCTTCTTCTCCTGAAAGTTGTATTCAAAGTATTACTTCAGAAGATATTGACGATATTGATATCGATGATGCATCTAACCTACCAGAAAATTCTGCACTTTCAATGTCAATGGCATCGCTTTATTCTGAATCTGATGTTTTTAAACAACCGAGAGGTGTCCCTGACGGTGCTTCTGATATATTATCTGCTGAAAGTGTAGCTCTTTCACTTATAAGTAAATTTAATGAAAAACAGTTACCAAGGTATAAAACATGTTTTTTTTTAATGAAATTTTAAGTTAATATTTTGATTTTAAATACCGAGGTTTTAGGGCTTCTGATTTAGAATGGTTAGTTTCTGAAGAGGATACTGCACAAGCATTATTGCCATTACCAAAAAGTTGGCCTATAAATCCAGATGATTTGGATGTATCTGTTACACCGTTGCGAGGTACACAAGAATGGGCTCCACCACGTCCTCAAATCATATTTACTTTGCATATGCCACCATCGTAAGTGTTTTTCAAGTGTATTTCTGAAGGCAATACTGTAACTTATAGGAGGAAAGTTTTAATGGCGAAACAAAATTATCGATGTGCTGGCTGTGGGATGAGAGTTACTGCAAAGTATGCTTCTAAATATAGATATTGTCATTATTTAGGTAGATATTTTTGCACAGGCTGTCATACAAACCAGGTATCTTTAATACCAGCTAGAATAATACAAAAATGGGATTTCTCAAGGTATTATTATAATTTGAAATATTCATTTTCTCTTATTTTTGTTTTGTAGATATCCGGTATCTATGTTTTCCTATCGACTTCTCGAACAAATGTACACAGATCCATTATTTAAGATTTTCGAATTGAATGGTAATATATCTAAACGCACAAGGAATCTCGTAGTTTGTCATAAATACAGAGTTGGTTTATATTATATGAAAGATTTTATAATGAGTTGTCGTTTTGCTGAAACGTAAATTATTAATTATAAAAACTTTACCATGTTAATAATGTATGTATTTTTAGGATACAAGAATATTTAAGGAACGAAACGTTTCTTAACGAACCTGATAATTATTCTCTGGAAGATCTTGAAAACGTCCGTAATGGTGAAATGAAAAGCAGATTAAAATATTTTATAGAAATGTGTTGTAGGCATATATATGAGTGTGAGGTTTGTTGATGAAAATTACGTTTTACCGATTACCCTGTGAATTTTGTTATAGCTTTGTCTGGCAAGAGGATTTATCTGTGAAATTTGTCACAGTTCAGATGTTATATTTCCATGGCATCAGGGTAAAGTTTCAAGATGTGCCAAATGTGGTTCATGTTTTCATTCAACCTGCTGGACAGATACAAAGTCGTGTGTACGATGCAAACGAATAGATAAACGTAAATTATGTGATTGAAATTAGGAATGTTATTTTTATTAAATCTCATTTGTTACTTTTTGTATATTAACAATTTTATTATATGTAAATTTATAAAAACTTAAACTATGCATATTCTTTTTAAATATTACAATTGAATTATTAAAATTATTATATTTAATTTATATATAAAAACCTGACTGTATTTTTAAACAAAATTTGTTACAATTTCTACTTAACAATAAATATTTTTGTATATTAATGAATGATTAATATTATATTATTATTATTAATGAAAGTATTCAATTTCAGTTCCTTGAAGTTAATTGCAAGTCAGATGTTTTAATTGGTTGATGAAATCTCATAATCCCATTAAATATTTCCGAACGACTGGTCTAATGAACGCAAGTTAAAAGAAAATTAATATTTAATAAATATGTAGACGAAATAGTTTTTCTCAGCTTGATTAACACAAGCCACCAATATATCATTTATTACTTTTTACATAGTTTGAAACAATGGAACTCGTTTTTTTTCAGTTATAATAGGACAATAAATAAAAAACTGAAGTTTTTTATTCCTGAATTTTTTATTTACACAATTTGAATTTTTACTACCTTCATTCAAGTAGGTACAAGAAAGTGATATGTCAGCACACAGGTTTTTTTATTAATCCCTTTTGGTAATTAAAAATAAAGGAATATAATTCTATTAGTAATTTATTTAGTACAGAACAAGTTGTTTTGTTAACTTCATAGTAAACAAAACCGTACATAATATTAATTTAAAAAATGAAATTACTACAATTACAGTTTTATTAACAATATATATATATGAGCATTAAAAAATTAGAATGTATTTAAAATAAATTTCCATTAAAGGAAATGTTACACTGTTAGTATGTAAAGTAGGTGTTATAAATATATTCATTAGTGTCAACAACGTTTTCACATGTTTTACAAATTGTCATCTAAAATAAAATTGTGTATATCATGGTCAAGAGACAATATTTATATCACTGAAAAGTACTTAAAAAAATGGTACATGCATAGTTGCAAGTACAGCAGGATAAAAACATATAAACAAAAATAAAATATGTTATAGTTTCAGATCTTCATTTTTGACGAGTGGAGCTTTTGCAACTTCAAAGAAAATTTTATGTGAATATTTATTTCGAACAGTCATTAATTGTTCTTTAGGTTTTTTGTGTAAACCACTGTTTAATAACAGTACTGTACTTTTAATTTCTTCTAATGTGTATCCTGTAACATTTTCGTATATGAATATTTTCTTTTAAATTGTTGAAAAATAAAATTACCTGTATAATACTGAAGTGTTGGCGTCCATCCACTAATTTTCTTCATTCGTAAAGCAAGATACATTGATGCAGATGCTAGTTTAGAATCACGAATTAAAACTGTAGCATAGTCCATCAATGAATATTCCAAAATAAATCTTGCCAACGTTAAAATTGGCATTGTTAATTTAGAACACTAAAAACAACAAGAGCTCAAAAGATATTATAATATAGAAAAATATCATTCTCTAACACACCCTAGCGTATCTCCTGAGAAATCTATAACTTAAAGGAATGCCCAGATTAAAATTGCACACTTTTAATACGTTTATTTCCATCCTCAACAGTTCTCTTCTGGTATATGCTCCATCACATATGTACAAGAAGTCATCTACTGAAGGTGGAATTCGTTCATCATATTTGCTAGCAATGAATATTGCAGCTGCTCCTACTAATTGCAAAGTTTCCTTGCCTACAGGCACTTTACTAAGATACATATCTACAAGTTTAACACCGAGGTACAATGTTTCGTGATTAAGTTCGAAACTTTCTTGTATTTCCACCATCCAGTCTACAAGTAATGATCTCATCCATGGAGTCAAACAAACTTGTCGATCCATATAGTCACGAACGGCAAAATGAGGCTACAACAAAAACACAATTTTTTTTTATAAATACGTTAAGGCGTGAATAAGTACATTACATTTTATGTATGATGGCATATTTATTAATTGAATTATAAAAAACACGACAAATACCTCTTGATTTTTCAAATAGTTAAAAATATCCATAGTATAATGTGAAACTTGAAAAATATCATCCCAGTTTTCCTTATCAAAATCTTTTACATCATCTGGAATTGTATGGTTGATTAAATTCAGTTGTCGTTCCATTTGATGAGCAACTAAAGTAACGTTCGACATTTTTGATACCTCAGGTGATGACTTAGTCGAGCCATATTTGCTTGAAGTGCTGCTATGTGATGAGGTGTTTCTAAAATTACAGAAAATAAAATTTATCAATAAATCATAAAAATTCACTTACATTTCTTCTAAGGCAGTGCTGTATAATGATTCTTCAGTCTTTTCAAACTCATTACTCAGTCTTGTTTTAATTTTGTTTACGGTTACATTTTCTTTTAAGACTTCTTTGGGTTTTTGTGCTGTTTGATTCGGTACAACGTTACGTAAAGAAGCTCGAGTTTGCACTTTATTCCCTGGCGCTAAAGGTGGTGCGACATTTTCAGTTTGTTTCTGTTTTGGAACTGTCTTTACAACTGTGACTTTCTTTACACCACCAATTACTCCAGTTTTTTGTTTTATATCACTGACTTTATGTTTTACTGCATTTGTCACGTCACCAAATGCTGATCGTTTTATGCAATTTTCTTTTGCTGGTGAATCGGCCTTTCGTTTCCCTCTCGTTTCTTTTGATATCGTATTTGGATGATTTGACGCCGTACTTCTCGTTGAAATGCCTACACGTCTTGTTGCTTTCGCAGGTGCCATTATTAGTTAGGATAATCTATAAAATTATTGAAATATGACGTAACGATCACAAATAATAACGGTAATGACTAAAAGATAAATAAATATAAATTCTACAAGAATGAAGTTTTACCGCCTTTTTTCATGCATACGTGTACAAATTAATTAATATGTATATTAAATACAATGAAACAGATCTCAAATTATTAAAGTTTATGATAAAACATCCTTTTTAATTCATAAAACATTAAGAAAATGATTTTTTGCCGAACTTTAAAATGGAGGCCGTTATCATGCGGTTGTGTACCAACGGATCCTTTTAAAATTGTTTTAAAAATACGTCAAATTTATTGATAGGCTTGTTAAATACAATTCGTTAATGAAATGCGTGCCTTACCTTGAATAAATCACTATATTTATTAATAAATTATACACCGAAAATAGTTAAAAATCACGACAAAAAAGTTCGTTGATCTCGCAAGCTTGCCCCTTTTTGATTTTTCAGTTGTTTTGAAATCTATGGACTGTTAGAATCGTTTGAAGATCTGATTGGTTGAAGAAAAAAACTAGGTGGGGAGACGAGGCATCTGGTGCCGATATTTTACACTACGGACCATGTGGTTTTGACAGATGTCTATGTAATTTGATTGTAAATACAAATTAAAAAAAAAAAACGTTATAAACTTTAGTAAATAAAAGTGCGTCGTTTGTAGTAATTGTATTAATTCGTTTTATGAAATGTTCGAAAGGACCTTCAAAGTTAAGTATATAACCTTAAAAAATTGTTTTTGTTATTTGTCTGATAAGCATTACAAATCAGTTCAACAAGAGGTAAGTTATAACTTTGTATCTATCATTTCAAACTTTTCGTTTCGCTTTCAGAATGTAGTTAAGTTAAACTATGGAAATAATAAATTAGTGTACTTTTCTGTTGGTGCACATTTATCAACACTGAAAGAAAATGAAATAGGTATTAATTCAATTTATGCACAAACACTACAGTTGGAAGAGGGAGATTGTGTTTTATTTACATTATGTAATAATGTACCAGGAATTAAAAAAATAAATGTTACTCCTGGATCTAATGATGATTATGAAATATTGGTAATTCTCAGTTTAGTTTGTAAGAGGAATTTTACTGTTTGTTTAATTAAAGGAATTGATGGCCGAGAATGTACAGTTAACGTTATTAGATCAAATTCGAGTCGTTGATAATAATCAAAAGATAATTATATGGATTTCAAATTCCCTCCATTTAATAGTTCGTGTCGGTAAGTTTGATTGATTTGAATCTCCGCTTATGTATATGGTTATTCATTTGTAGATGGCACTGAACCCCTTGCACCTGGTCGACTTGATTATCTAACGGAAGTTGTTGTCAAGCCCCCGGTTACGCATAAAAAAGTCATAAAATCAAATCCATGGAACATCAATGACCTTTTCAAATATTTTAATTCATATCCAAATTCTAAAAACAATTTATTTAAAAAATACGATCGGATTAAAACCACTCTAGTATTTCGATTACATCCTCTCAAAGATATCTCAAATAGAATTGAACAATTTAACAATAAAGCTTATTTTAATGTCTTTGTGCAACGAAAAATTTTACCGGAACAGTTTCTAACAAATAATCTTTGTACACTTCGCGAAATTGAACCTCCTTCGGAAAATGTTGACTTCGGTACTTCCGAACGAAAAACGCTTATAGTTCGTTTATGTTCGTTTGATGTTGACGATGTTCAAGCTCAAGAAACGTGTTTCTATCCATTATTCATAAATGATTCAATTTTCGAACATTACAATTTAAAAATCGGCTCAAAAGTTACACTAGATCATTTTGATGGTACCGTAGACGTCGATAAAATCGAAATATGTACAAATAGAACGATGAACGAGACACTCCAGAGATTTAAATTATACGTGGCAGACTGTTGTAAAGATGAAAAAGTCTTGCTAAATTCCAATTTTCCCATTGATATCGGTGGTTTCGAGGCAGTTTTAAAGTTCACGCCGTCGGATAGAAAGGCCTGTTTAATCGATGGAAATTTTATAAGAAATTCTCAGATTTCAGTTTCTGAAGGTGAATTTTCGAAATTTACCAAAGATGTGAAAAAATCCAAACTGGATGTTTGCATGGATTGTGGAAATTTTAAAGAGATTGTTGATGGTTGTTGTAAATATTTGTATCTCGGATTATCGTCAAATATGGAAAATATTTTAATTACAGGTAATTTCTTATTTGATTTTTTGTCTTATTTCCACTCCTTCCCCAAATCTTTTTATACGTTTTATCCAGATTTTCCATGTTTTTTCCTTGTTTCGTTATTCGTTCGCAGTTACAATTTTCATTTGATATTTTTTGACTAAACCTCATATCTCTTATTTTTGCGTAGTTCTTGTTAATGATTAATAATTTATTTGGTTATTTTTAGGCAAACCAGGTAGTGGTAAAACGACTATTGCGAAATCGTTCATCGAAAAAGTTTCACGTTACCAATTTTATTTCCACGTAGAAACAATAAATTGCAAAAATATCAAAGGCAAATCAATCGACTCTCTTCATAAACTTTTCACAAATACTTTATTAAAATTAATATATTACCAACCTTCTGTGCTTATTTTGGATGATCTCCATATCATCTGCGAAAAAGTTGTTGATGGTGATGCACCAACTCAGGAATCCATTCATACCAATAAGTAGGGATAATTATTTGATGATTTCATTTGTGATGTGTAATTTTAGAGTGAGTGAATTGTTGGCCGAATTCTTCGATCATTATTTAAAAAATAATTTTATTTGTTTGTTGGCTACGACGGAATCGAGTATGAAGTTAAACGAACATGTTTTTACTTCACGTGGCAGACATTTGTTTAAGAATGTTTTTAGTATTGCTGAATTAAATAAGGTTAAGTTTTGTTATATATTCTGTGGCATTTTACGATCATTGATTATAGATCGACAGAAAAAGGTTTCTGAGTTATAAGTTTTCAAAACAAGCAGATTTGGATGATATAGATTTGGAAAAGTTAAGTGTTCAAACTGAAGGATTTGTTGTACAGGATTTGGTAGATTTTGTCGATAAATGTTTTTTTGAATCTTATAAAGAAGGTTAGTAAGCTGCAAACTGTTTATGCAAGTTTCCAAATATACAGGGTCATTCTGCAATAAGTACTGATATTTCAACAGGTGATAGCTGACAATAGCCCAACAACAAATATGGTGATCCAATGTTGAAGGGTGTGCCAGACGAAAATAGTTTAAGTTTTGAGTAAAACAGGACAATAACGCCGAATTATCATCAACAAAGGTTGTTTTGCAAAGGAATTTGTCGCGACACATATTGAAATGGACACAGGACCGTACTTAGAACCGAATGCCCTATATTGTTGAACATTTAAAATGAAGATGAGACCGCCATTTTTGCGGATTTGGATTTGGGTTACGGTCAGCAATCACCTGTTAAAATATCAGGACCTATTTCAGAATGACCCTGTACAGGTACATGTACAGGGTGGGCAAATTTCGATGTTTTAATAGGGAATTTCGATAACCATAAAAGATACAAAAAAATTACCCTGCAATCCTCGATCGTTCTTTTTTGGAGAAAAATTCAATGGTGAAAACCAAAGTTGGCTATCGTCTTTTGTTTTCGAGTTATGGGCAAAAATTCGATTTTTTCAATTTTCGTTTTATGCATATATCTTGCTTATTTGGAAAATTGAAGGAAAATAATGTCTACGTTCT
>JAFFZR010028300.1:0-13345 GCA_018397195.1 Lethrus apterus | reverse complement strand
CCCCCACTTTTTTCTTCTGTTTTTAATAGACCTTCTTACTACCTACACGGTGATGTACAAAAATTGGTACCTTACATAAAAATTTTTTTGAATAAATGACACATTCACTTCAGATCGTCAGTGGTTATAATTTAGTAAAAATAATAATCTAAATTAAAGCAAATAACAGTAAT
Source organism: Lethrus apterus (assembly GCA_018397195.1). NCBI lineage: Eukaryota > Metazoa > Arthropoda > Insecta > Coleoptera > Geotrupidae > Lethrus > Lethrus apterus. The sequence goes on along the minus strand of JAFFZR010028300.1, from coordinate 13,172 downwards.
TTATGTATCTAAGACGAAGAGTGAAGCTTTAAGGTGCAATTACGTCAACATCGATTTTTTTAAATGACACCTCTTATTTTTTTCTTTTGCTTTTGATAGACCTCCTTGATGTTTAAGTAGTGATTACCGAATTAATTCTTTACATAAGAACTTTTCTGAAAAAAATAACATTTTTTCTTCAAAAAATTAAAACTTTTGTTTAAAAGAAAAAATTTAAAGGTGTCATTTATTCAAAAAAATTGTTATGTAAGGTACCAATTTTTTTAAATCACCGTTTAAGCAGTAAGAAGGTCTATTAAAAACAGAAGAAAAAAGTAGGGTTGTCATTTAAAAAAAAATTATGATGACGTCATTGTGCAAAAACAACGTCATTCCAAAAAATTAACGTCAGAAGACGGCATTTCAAAAACAAAAATTGACCTGTCCGAGCGATTTTCTTAAAAACATTATAGAACGCTTTTATGAATTTTGTTCCAAACTTTATCACCACACTGTATACATATAAGCAAGTTTAGATCACGTTAATTAGGTTGTCTGCTATATTGTTGATAAGAGAAAGTAATCGGATTTATTCGGATTTAGTCCATGTCATGAGCAAATTCTCCCTAATGAAATGCCATGAATAATTACGTGACGATAACGCGTGATACTGTCACGAAAAATACATAATCTCTCGACCTGTTTGTTACCTAAAAAGTTTAAATTATTATTAACTGACGTAAGAGTATAACGGAAATTAATGGCTGCTGAAATTTATAGCGCACAAAATTGTTCAATTTTAAACGTGCCGTAATTTTCATTTTAAAAATATAAAATTGTATCGATTTAATCCGTCTTACTTCACAAAAATCTAAGTAAACAATTATTTCTACAATTTAAGGAAATTTTAGAATTGCAATCGAAAATAATCACTTTCACGTCTTTTTGATCTAATTTTGAGTTCGTTTGCAATTATTTCTTGCAGAACTATCGGTGGTCGTAATGTTTGCAACACTCGGGTCAAAATCAAGCGCCTACTTTCTAGTTATTAACTTTTTCTAATTTTAATAATAGTTTATCTGAAAAAGTGATAAACTTTTAATCATGTTATTTTATAATATTTATATGGCAATGTAAATCAGGTATTTCTTCATAGACGTGAACGATATTTTGTAAAATCGTGCTGTAAATCCAACAATAAATAAATTGCAATACAATGTTAAGAAAAAGACGCTTGCGGAATACGCGATGAACAGCAGAATCTTTTGTTCCTTCACAGGCGTTTAAACAAGTCGACCTAGTAAATTTCAATGGCTCTAATTTGCAATATTCTCCGCAAATCATTCTTGATAATCGTGTAAAATAAACTCGACTCGAAAGCTGCTTTTCGTGATCCTTACAAACACAATCGTTTTGTTTGAAGAATTCTTACAAAAGAAAAACACAAAAGATTAATTCTTATTCATATTCAGAAAATATAAATAACGCTTAGTTGATATAATAGTGAATACATTTGTAATAAATATTTACAATTGTGCGTGCACATAAATATTTTAATATGCAAGATTTTCTCATCAATTTATAATTTCAAAAATTGTTCAAACTTCAAAATGTTTTACTTGCGTTATTTGGTAAATAATTTTGTTTAAATTTAATCCATACAATTGAAATTAAAAACAAAATATTAAAAATTGACAATTAAAATACTTATTCGATAAAAACAGCCATCATATATAAAAAAATAACGAAATGAAGTGTAGGAAATGGATTTTTTGAGATTTATTAATTGATGGTCTTATGGTATGAGGTTTTTATGTAATTAATTACTATAGCTATTTAAAATATATTATGGGTGATTAAAGCTAAGTATTAATGAAAATTTTGGAGAAATTCGCGGAATTTAGCTTCGCGGTTTCCACAACAAATAACGCTTTCTGAAGGCATGTTATGTGCGATGGATATGCTGATTAGTATTTACCAAGTTGGATTAATTAATGCAATCTAATTGCTAATTCGAAATAGCTTATATATCTTTGAATTGCACGACGTATTACCGACCAGCCAGAGGATATTCAACTGAAATCGATAACATTTCATAATTCAGAAAACAATTTCTCTCACAACTAATTTAAAAATTTCCGAAATGGAAATAATTACAACTCACAAAACCTCGTTGTGTCATAATACGGTTTGCAAAACATGCAATAAATCGAAACAATTTTCTAGTAATGCAACGTTTAAGAAAAAATATGTAGAACAAATATCTACACCAAAATATATCGAAACTCTCGCTTCATAAATAAGATTGCTTAATATAAACAAGCATTATTTACACTGTACAATATTGTTAATTACTAGATTGAAAAAATTTGCTTTTTTTATTAAATAATTTCAAAATATAATATTAACCATGAAACATATACAGAATGGGATTAAAATATGGAATATTTAAAAAAAAAATGAACTCAACTGGTTTTTTAAAAAACGCTGTAACAGGTCGATTTTAGATTTTAAAAATACACATTAATACGTGCGATTCACCTTCCGATTTTCAATTGTTTTGTAGTTATGACGTCATCACAAAAAATTTTAAATGACAACATACATTTTTTTAATGGAATCCTATAGTGATTTGTCTACCTTTTATGACCGTGCAAAAAAATCATAAGGTTGCACTAAAAATATTCTGAGAAAAATCGATCTGAAAATTTAATGTTGGACGGGATTAAAGTATGGAATATTTTTAAAAAAAGCTAACTCAATCGGTTTTTTAAAAAAACGACGAAACAGGTCGATTTTATTTTTTACAAATACACAGTAATATGTGCGATTCACCTTCCGACTTTCATTTGTTTTGTAGTTATGACGTCATCACAAAAAATTTAAATGACGACATACATTTTTTTTTAGTGGAATCCGATAGTGATTTTTCTACCCTTCATGACTGTGCAAAAAAGTCATAAGGTTGCATAAAAAAATTCTGAGAAAAATCGAGCTGAACATTATTATTACTATTATTATCATGGTATCTTGATTATTCAATACGTTACAAAAGTTTTAAGATAAAAACGAAAGGTACTTCATCAAGAAAGTTACGTACCGTTCATGGTTTGAATTATTTGTTATCTAGGATAATATCAACATTAAATTTTCAGATCGATTTTCTCAGAATTTGTTTGGTGCAATCTTATATTTTTTTGCACGGTCATAAAGGGTAGAAAAATCACTATTGGATTCCACTAAAAAAAATGTATGTTGTCATTTAAATTTTTTGTGATGACGTCATAACTACAAAACAAATGAAAGTCGGAAGGTGAATCGCACGTATTAATGTGTATTTTTAAAGTCTAAAATCGACATGTTTCAGCGTTTTTTAAAAAACCGGTTGAGTTCGCTTTTTTTTTAATGTTCCATATTTTAATCCCACCCTGTATAGATTTATGCACTTTTAGTTTATAATTTAAAAGTCTCACATGTTTTTGTTAAAATGGAGTTATTTTCATAAATCTGCATTTATGTTTAAAATAAATATAACATATTGTGCGGTGTTTGCTTTAAATAATAATAATTCTGGGAAATGCGTGCTGTATTGCATAAATAAATCTTTATTTTAGACTCGGTGAAATTTGTCACACTTTCTCTCTTTGTACTCTAATACCCCGTCCATCATGATAGGGAATATAAATGGGTCAGTTTAATGTTCCCGTGATATATTTGTCTGCATGCTCGGATTAAAAATTAATCTCATAATTCAGCGTTTTTTAAAGAACATAGAGTACCCCATTCGTTTTATATGAGGTCGTTAAATTATAAGAAATGCGAGAATGTATTAACATAATTTTACATATTTAGATTTAATGTTACAACTTATGTTTTTCGATTTTAGCCGTCGAATATAATTTATACTGTAATTATCTATAAAAATGCATAATAACGTGAATGTTTAAATTGTCATCGTTTCCTGGTCATCGATATTTCCATATGTCACGCATGGTGATTATACGAAAAAATTTGTTTAAAATTCAAAACGAAGCAAACTTTGATGAAATGATGTGGCTAAGACAAGTTAAGAAGAGACACCGTGTATTCACTGAGTTATTTATTAAACATCTTGTACATCGTGATTTATGCACAATCTGTTTAGATTCCAACAAGTTGCTTGTGGTACAAGATTTACATGTGGGAACAAAACAACAATTTTCCATCTTCAAAATCAGTGCATTGATGTTTGATTTTGGGTTCGAATTAGCCTCATAAATTATCTAGAGAATAAAACAAACTGTCTACATTAGGCGTACGAAATAGAGTTATTCATAAAAGGAACATAAATTTAATTGTTCTCCATTAGTTCTCTAAAACGTACACCGTATCGCATGGTATTTAAACAAATGTAATTATAACTTCTAATTTATACCTGCATGAGAAGTTCACATTAACTTCTCGTAACAAATGTAACGCTACTTAAATGTGTTAATAATTGTCTATGACACTTCATAAATATTACACAAGTAAGCAGTTCTCGTTTAGACAGACAATTTGTTTAATATTTTGTTATTGTTTTGTATTGCTAGTTTACAAATTTGTTTAAACTATCATTTGTATAAAAAAAAAAAAAAAAATTAATAATGATAATTTAATAAAGAAATAAAACTTTAATGCACATAGATTTTTTCTTAAATATTTAAATTCATATTTTATTCCTTCATAATTTTCGTTCTTTAATCAACTTTGCACTACTTTGTCATTTAAACACAAATAAATAAAAAATGAATAGCTGGTTAAAACAGTTCCTCATTTTTATCTGCTAAATGTGTTTTCTTGATTTCCTTCTTGCGTCATTTTTAGTTTTTCGCTTCGTTAACCGATTTTGAAAGATGCTTCATTTGTTTTCGATCCTAGTGTCCTTTCAACGAGAATTTATGATAATATCAGCAACATATCAGCTTGCAGGGGTGTGAAATTTACACCTTGTAACCACGTACTTGGGGATTAACATCGTGTAGCATAAGTTAACAAATTTGTACGGCGTCGTTTCATGAATAACGCAATTGGCTTTCATTATTTTCTTATATTAGATAAAAAATGCAATAATTAATTAATATTTTCTGGTACAATAATTTTAGATTTTTTTATTAAAATTACTTTCGTACATATTAACATGCATTAAGGAAACCGTTTTGATGGAATTGACGATAAATTCTGATTGATGGATGCATTCGTTTGTTAATCCGACCGAAATACAATAATAATTGTAACGATAAATCAAAGCACATGTGTTTTAAATTAAACGATCAATAAACGAATTAAAATTTAGTTAGTGAGTCATAGTTGCTAAATGTAATTCAGGAAGGTATTCGATTACACAATTTTACCATTACGGTTTGTAACTTATCTGATATGAAATTATTGAAAAATTATTGTATGGGACCATATGTGTTAAAGTTACGTGTGTTAAATTACAAAAGATTTTTTTTTAAGTATCTTTGTGCTCGTGATAAAAATGGGAGTGTATTTAATACAATGTCCTTAAGCGACATATGTTTTAAATAGGTCATTTGTACTTACGCGTATATTTATTTAAATATAAAAAGTAGGAACGATAATAAACTTGATTGACGTAATAAATAACGAAGTGGTAAATTAGTTTTCGCATTAAAACATAATGAAAAAATGTACAAAATGTATGTTTAGAATAAATCACTCGATATATTAAATAAAATGAATGAATATACTGGGTGATTCTGATAGATTACGCTATTTTAATACTTGATGAATGACTTTAGCACTAAATCAAATCTGTAAAAACGGCGGCCATATCTTAAATTAAAATTTTTAAAAATGTAATTTTTTAAACTGTGCATTCAGTTGGTATTGCGTTCATCGGGTTAAAAAACCTTTGGGGAAAAAAACAACTTCTAACTGGCACATGTTCCAATATAGAACCGCCATTTTTGAAGATTTAGATTCTTTTTAAAGTCAGTTAAGACCTGTTAAAACTTATTTCAAAAATCGCTATACAATGTGTCTCGAATCAAAGGAAAAGAAAAACACAAAACTATCAATTTGCGACAACAATTTTTTTTTTTTAAATTATTTCTCAACGAGATAATATTTAAATGCAAATTTATACAAAAAATTTGGTGATAATATTTTTCCAATATAGAAGGACCATCCATATATTTTTGTCCATTAAGCTCCTCTCGCCTGTGACGTAGAATATATACTATTGCTGGGAATTTAATGGACCAGAAATTCTACATTACAGAGCTGCTATTTTGTCACGTGATGTATTTTAGTAGGACCACGTTAACGACTACGATGTCCTGCTGTCGCCCGCACGGTTTATTGTATACTTTCAACGCCTGCATAAAGGATAATTGTGTAGGATATTGCTCGTGTTACTATTAATTAATTGTTGGGCTGAAATGTTCTATTACATACATTATACGTTCATTAAATGAAATTTATCTGTGACCAAAACACGTGTATAAATTGTATTATTTACACAATATTTTGCAAAAACATTGCATTGAAAGAACTTGTTAAAGACAGCAGTGATGTTATTTTGATGAAAGAAACTGGAAAAAATGCAACACAGAACCTAAATTTACTGTTTTAATTGGTATAATTTACAAAATATCCCTGGGCAATTTTTGATAAGAAAAGATTTTTTAAAGACAGAAAAGTAGTTACAGTAATAGTAGTTACTTATGACAAAGATGTTGTTAATTTATTATTAATTTCTTGACATACATTTTTTCTTTGTAAATTTTCATCCTTTATCTTAGTATTAATTTTAAAGTAATAAAACATTTTAATCTTTATCAAGAAACGTTTATTTAATGGAATTAAAATTAAAAATTAAAACCCAATAAAAAAATTCATTTGTAAATGGTTTTAACATGTCAGTTTAATTATTTGTATAAATAATAGGTTATAAATGATTTAACATTATTGAATAATTACGTAAATGCATTATTGTATGAGATATTTATGAACAATTGCGAAATAAAAAATTTAGTATTTGTATAATATTTGCAACATGTACTCAATCCATTTTCCCATTTATGTCGATTTTTATAGTTTAATTGTTTTACCTAAACAATGCCCAATACATCGTAGAATTTGAAATAATCTTTAACAAATGATTTACGTTAACAGTAGGTCGCTGTGTCACGCATAAATATTGTTAACTACTACTAGAACCATAAACTGACGTTCAAATAAGCTAACGACTGACAACGTACTTAACAAATATATATTGCATGTGGTTCACCATGTCTGAGCTTCGGTCAAATTTATTCAAATCTGCTTAACCGCATATAAAAAATAGGGAAGTAAGTAAAATACAACAAATTCATTCGGTATGCTATTTTTATCGTTTTTTAGATATTTTGTTGTTTGTATGAAAAAATATGAAACAAAAACACATTAATTTGTATGAAAATAACGCACAATCAAAGCATTTAAATGAAGCTACTTTTTAATACGACGAACATTAAATTAATACAGGATCGTATTTAGAACCGAATGCTCATATAAAAAAAATTACATTTTTGAAAATTTAAACTGAAGTTAGAACCGTCGTTTTTGCGGATTTGGGTTTGAGCCAAAGTAACCTACCACTTAAAAAAAAGTTGGACCTATTTCAGAATGATCCTGTATATACGTAAACGGTCAAATATATCGTAAGATTCGTGTAATAAATATACGGGAATTTTTTTTAGAAGCCTCGTGGCAAAGAAAGTCATAAATATCAAGTATTGGATCAGCATGTATATGTCTGTGACAATAACATTGCGTAAGAGCGAACATTTTGCAACAAAATTACTTGTATAATAATATATTATTTCTGGCTTTACCGAGACGTTCCTATGATTTTGAAATCGCGTTACATGAATCGGTAACAGATTCCATCAATGTTATTAAATGGTCTCGAAATACCGTGACATCCTACACGGCAAATTCAAAGCTCTTACACTACTTCCATCTAAGCAAATCGTTCAGAAACGAGAAAATAGTTGGTGTGAAATCAGCGTGTAATTTCATTGAAGCAATAGAGACGACTACCAGGACTAACTTTAGATGTTCGAGTCGAAGCGCGACGTTGTGATCGACATTCATACCGTGAAGTCGCATGCTATCTAACTTTGACCATTTTTACGAAATTACATCAAGTACTTTGGAAATAGTCTCTTGTTTAATAGAAAAATTTTATCGAAGAAGAATAAATAAAAGTTTGCAATAGACAGTTTTAGGGTTTATCCAAGTTATCACCAATGGTTTTGCATTGTTATTTTTTTTTTTACAATTACCTTATTAGCAATAAAATACGTAATTATGTAATTTTTTACATAAAATATGAATAAAAAGATACTAATGTTACTAATTGGTTGTAATTTGCTTGAGGAAAATTTAAAAATTTTAAAACATATTTGATATTATTTATTGACGTTTTCATAATTTTTTATTCCTGACGAAGCAACCAGTAAAAAAAAAATGTATTAAAAAGTCAATAAATAATGACAAAATGTTTTAAAATTTTTACACAAAAATGTAATAAAAAGTCAATAAATAATGTCGAAAATAAATTAAAATTTTTAAATAAAATGAAACATGAACAATATCCGCATTAGTTGTAGACACCACATATTCATAAATATGTATAGAATAAAAATGTATTAAATGTATCCTCTTTAAAAAAAGCCGCTTTGTTAATATATTACCATAATTTAAAACACTTTGAGAATTTAATTTTTATTTAGTAAAAATTCGATGTAAATATTAATATTATTGGCAATTTAACATAAAAAAACTATTTACAACTATTTGTTGTAAAACTTTTCACCATTATTATTATCCATCGTTATTGTGAGATAAATAAGATAAAGTTTAAAGAAAAAGGACTTTTGGAACGAAAAACAAAGGGTTCGGTCTGGTTAGATAAGGATCTTTTTGATGCATAATAAGTTAATTAATTTCATATTATTCATCGTTCTCATGAAAAGTTTATATAACATTTTATTCCCCACAACTCTAATACAAATAAATATTCCTTTGTGAACTGCATAAAATTGCCAAGTGTCATAATTTAATTTTAAATTATATAATTGAATTAAATACTTGATATACGACATATATGATTTGAAAAATGTTAATTATTTTATGAAAACACAAATTTAATTAAAATCATATTTCCAATTATTCTGCCTGTTAGTTTTACGATTGTGCTGAAAAATTTTCATAAATTTAATTTCTGCTTTCTTAACCTTTGTGTACGCTTACGAATTGAATATTTGAAATGAAAATAAGTTGAATGAATCTTTTTCAATGTTATTTACGCCTGCGATATTCCTGCGTGCTTATTGAATTTACATTTTTCAAAGAGCTTAAATCTTTACCTTTTCAACTTTTTCATCAGACTTCATTTTATATTATTTTTCAGTGCAAATACTGAAATACTGTTAATTTAGAAAAAGGTACTTATATTCTGAAATATGTAATGTAGAATTTTTAATTAGCTAAAAACAATATATACTTTTTTTGAAACAAAAAAATTCTCAGAAATTTTTCCGTGAATTAATTCAGTCGTGGTATTGTTGTTTCAAGCATTGTGAGATTAAGGATACGTGACCGTTGGAATTGTTCTAAAACAAAATTAATTAAACCAGCCATTTGTGAATATAAGAATTTTGTTCTACGTAGGAATTAAATCAAATTATCTGATTACATTTGTTAGTAATTTAAAATGTTAATATTTTACATTTAAAATGTGTTTATCAAGAAATCTGCCAAGAAAAGTATACAAATATAGAAATAGTAAACACCCTGTTACTAAACATGCGTTTTTTTAAGAATTTTTTGTACTTGGATGATTATCGGAAAGATGCTTTGTTTCGAAGGTACAGGGTGTTAAAAGCTTTTCGAAAAATTATACAATACTTTATTACTTACTATTTACATGTAAAGATTCCATACATAAAATGCAAATCAGTCATCTCGGCTTTCGTATAGCGATTCATATTAGAAAACTTCACTAACAAAGGTTTAATTATCAAACGAAAATACCAGACACAATTAATTTTGATATTCAAAGACAGAAAATGGAACGCAACAATGGAAATGTAATCTACAACGTATGAAATCTATGCTTAAGCTAATGGTGTTTTCGAACTATTATCGCCCTGTATCTTTGAAATAAAGCGTATTTCCGAAAATAATCCTAAGACGAAAAATCTTAAAATAGCCTAAAGAACAACCCCCAGAATTTTTGTCGCATGTTTAGCAAACAGCCTGTATATTTCAACATTTATTTCCGTTTCTATGTTTCAATGAATTATGTTGACAGTTATAAATTTTAAAAAATGAGTGAAATAAAAATATTCTGTCTGAGATTTATTTTCAGTTCAAATGACGTTTACAAATGAACATTTTCCATTAAATGTAAAATCGATACCTGTTTCCCGTTCATTTGTTTCCTACTATTGTTTTCAGGTGACTGAAGCTAGCAAGTTTGAATACGTCGTTCGACAAACAATAAAAATTCATGTATCATTTGTATATTTCATCAATCGACCGAATTATACTTTTTATATACGAATTATCCACACTTGCACTTCGAAGTAAGAAAGCGCTTAATCGAAGAAATTTATGCGAAAAATTAGAAACTTGGATGGCATCCAAAACCATTAACTTAACGATAAAGGGCGACTAAATTGCAAATAATAACTTGTAGGAAAATTACAAATTAAAAATTAAGATGAATTATTATCGTCTTATGTCATCGTAAAGGCATCATAAATAAAATTAATTTTCGAAACTAAACAAAATTTAGTACAAATAAAATCATTTTAAATACGAATAACATGAACATAAAAAATATTGCTTTATGTTATTTCGTCCACAAGGCGAAATCCTGGATTCCTGGCTTTTGACAACATAATTCCATAATCAAATTAATCTTATCCGTTTTGAGTTTCAAGCTTTCATTTGGAGATATTTCTGTGCGTCATCTTTATTCAGAAGATTGCAAATACGAGATAAGAGCATGAAGTAATGGTGACGTAAACACTTATTTTAAGACTGTTATATACGGCTACGCGAGTTATTCCATTGTATACTTACAAGGTTTGTATACACAATAAAAGTCAATTAATTCGAAAAACACATCACAACATGGCTGGTACGAAGAAGAACGATTAAATTTAATGATAATTTCACTCAATTTTCGATGTGTTTTGTCGAAATAGGAAAGTTTAATAATTTCGAGTATATTTTTATATTTTAAATTATCGCACTACTTAATAAACAATTTAAATTGGGTTTGGTGTATTTACTAATCAATTTTAAAAAATACAAATATTTGCATAAATTTTAAAGGAGATAAGGTGACAAATTAAAATTTTTTAACCATATTTGAATTGCAATGAAAAGGATTTTTCCATTAATCGTTTACTGTTTAAAATTTTCGTTCAAATTTCACGCATAAATATGTTTTAGATTTATTTCTGGATTTAATTCATGAGGGATTCGGAAAATTCTCGAACGAATGCATGTAGGAAGCATGCATTCGTTCAATGCCTTCTCAAGTGTCGTTTCGTTTTCGTTTATTATAGTTTTTCATAGGTTTTCTGAATTCAAGTGTTTCGGTCTTAAAAGCTCGGTGAGTAAAGTAGCCGAAACAATTTCGACAATATCGCTAGGTCTGAGTCGTTTTTACGTGGAAATTTTCTTCTAATTTTGAAACAACTTTTTACCTTTAAATTTTTTAACATTTTCTACTCTCTTTTTTTTTTTGATTTTTGAGAGACGATATCTGAATTTGTATTGGAAATAAAACACAATCAATTCTAAAATTATTGGTTTTTACATTGAAACACGCAAAATTATAATTAACAAATATAAATGAATTTTTGATAAACGTTAATTTTCTGTTTTTAATTTACATAAATTTTAACTTGAATTTAAAATACGTTCCAATCCCCATTTCCCATCGCTTGCTAACTCATACATATTCATAATCAATTTACGCATAAATGTGTAAACAAATATTTAAACGTTCTAAATGAGGTGTAATAGCATAAATAATTCCTAATAAGACGAAATATCGATTATCACGACATTTACGTAGTTTACGTGTTCGAATAATAAAACAGATCCACGCCTATAAGTCCCCATTTCAATATTTCATTATAAAAACTGGCGATCTTCCATACAAAAACACGTTCATGTTGGTTAGTTACACCCCGTAATGATAGAGTGTAAATGATAATGGGATTGTGCGATAAATTTCTAGTTAATTGTTGTTGAGGGGAAGTTTTATTTTATAGTAAAGGGATTGTTATCGCATTTCAGATAATTACGTTTTATCTCCCAGTGTAATAAACTTTACATAATTTGTAATATTCACGCAAACGAATTGATACACGTAAGATACATGGGAATTTATTAAAATCTCCATAGACCGCTTTATATACAGCACGATATACTTCACCTTTGTTTCGTTTTTTTAAACTTTCAATTTAAATTCGAAATTGTGTCAATATTTAATCAATAGGTAAATTATGCAACTTGGATTCGGTTTCGGCTAATTGCACGGGAAGTTGATTTTCACAAAGAGGTTTGCTGTAAATTTTAAAATGCTTTCAGTGTAGTTTTTAATAGGTTGTTGATGGCTTCGATTCACGTGACGAAGTATTCATCTTATTTGACTAGCACTAAATATTACATTTTCGATTTCGAAGATTCGTTCGGAAAAATTACATACAAAAATTACAAAAAAAAAAAAAAAATCTAAATTGTTTGCACATTTTTATCTAAAATATTATTGATAAGTAAATAAATTTGTATATTTTGATTCGTTTAAGTGTTATGTTAATGAGTACTTATGATAATTATGCATTTTAGGAATATCATCAATTATTTCTAAAAAAATAACGTGATTAAAAAAAAACATAAATTCCTTTGGTGTCAGAGCTACCGCATTCTTAAAATAATAAAAAACCTCATAAAAAAGATTAAAATATAGTAAATTAATTTAATGTCGAACTGTAAAGTAGCATTGGTGTATCCATTAAATACGCCCACGTTGACTAACAAAACATTTGTTTTTTCAAATAATAGGAGATTTATACAGATTGCTGTTCTAATAATTCCCTTTCGCTTATCGGTGATAATGATTGTATAATTATCGT
>JAFFZR010028299.1:0-13357 GCA_018397195.1 Lethrus apterus | reverse complement strand
TGCTAAGATTAACACGTCGTAAAAAATTGAACTGGATTCTTCTCATCATTTCGACATCGTTTCTTAGAGTGTCTACTGCATTTTGGATGCGTTGCCATAATTCCTGCAGTAGACACTCTAAAAAACGATGTCGAAATGATGAAAAGGGTCCAGTTCAAATTTTGACGACGTGTTAATCTTTGCATTCATGCAGAAGGCGGTATATTCCAACATTTGTTGTGAATTTTTTTCGTTGATTTGATTAAAATTTCTAGTTCGTGTTGAGGGTTATTATTTTTTTCTGCCTAAACTATGAGAAATGACGAAATGGAGCAAGAGACAAGAAATGTAGGTAACTTATGTGTCTATCAGCAAAAGTATTCAAAAGTATTCATCTGATAACAAAAAATGAATATGAATATGAATATGAAAATTATTAGATTATTTATTCTTAATAATGTGTTAAAATTAGAAAAACAATTGAACATCAAATAATTCAGGTAGAGCAAATAAATTTAACATTTTAAATGGAACGTACCTAGTATTATTACAGATTCTGAAACTATAAGAATTTATCTTTACAACGGTGTAGCATATGTTATACTTATTTCATTAATTAACGGCGTAATAGAAAAATACTGAGCGCGTTGAAAACGTAAACAATGTGTTCCTTAAACACGTTGAGTGCCGGCGACGGACACGTTGCCCTTGCATAAAAAAAAAACATTTTAAGTAGAAATGTAAATGTTTTGTTTTTTTATGCAATCGCCGGAACTCAACGTGTTTAAGGAACACATTGTTTACACTGTCTACGTTTTCAACGCGCTCAGTTATTTTTTAACGATTTTTTAACGAATCGTTCAATTGAAGAAATTGTCTGCGTTGTTTGAAGAAAATGAGATTCGGGTATAATCCATAAAAAATAGACCAAGATACACCCGAGGGTGGCTCAAAAAATCACACAAAGCTCATAACTTGATTTGGAATGAAATCAAGATGGCATGATCATTTAACTTCATCTAACTAACTAATCATTTTTTCACAAATGACTTGAGTTTCATGTCAAATCGACCATGCTGACGTCAAAAATGTTGGCGAATGTCACAAATAATCAAATTTAGAGGGCCTTAACCTGAGATAATGGCCTGATAGAACAATGCGGCTTTGTTTATTAAATTCGTTGTCTTTTTTTTCCTACAAGTAACGTTAATTTAATAAAATTGATGGATGAAATAGAATTAAACTTAATGACGTGAATGCGTTGGAAAATTGTGCCAATTAAAAAGTATTATAATAATTTCGCTGAAGAAATTATATTTAAATTTATTTAAACAAACAACCTGCATTATTTTACACATTTGGTTTCGATATACATACCTAGTTGTTGTTTATGTTCGAAGTGTGCGAAACATCTAATAATATTATTATTTTCTTTATTATCAGCATTTATCAATTAAAATTCTCAGTCCCGAAGCAATCACTAAAATACGGGCGCGCGTAAAAACTTAATTGGATTTTCAATGCAATCTGAAGCGAATGTCAAACAGTATCCCAAGAATAAACTTTTATTGCGAGAATATAAATTACTTTTTAATAGCAGGGGATGAATTAAACAAACTAATCGTCTAAAGTATATTTCGTTACTCGTTAGTATCTAATTGCTGATTGGTTTAAAGTTGGACTATTGTTGGATAACATTTTGCTTCCAAAAGTGTAATATTTAGCTGTTAAAACTACTCTTGTAATATTTCATATACAGAAATTATTTTTAAAAAATGTTTTATATATACAGGGTGAGTCGGGAGGATCGCACCAAACTCAAGGATTGTATTGTACAAATAATTCAAAAAAATTCAAATGTTATCCGATATTTATTTGTTTTCAAGTTACAGCGTCATAACAAAATTTTCCACACACACTGTTCTAATCATTCCAAATACATTTTCAGCACAAGTTTTCGGTAAACGTGTGGTGTGGTATGGTTGATAGTTTAATTGGCCCTTTCATTTTGGAGCATCGCCTCACAGGAGAGCAGTACTCAGTGTTTGGGGAATTTAGTTTTGACGCTGTAACTTGAAAACAAAGAAATATCGGATAACATACGAATTTTTTAAAATTATTTTTATGTGTAGAATACACTCCTTGAGTTTGGTGCCATCCTCCCGACTCACCCTGTATATCAATATTTATTTTATTCCTTCCTTAGAGTAATATACAGTGTGTTTGATACACAGAAGATATGTTGGTTTTTTCAAAAATCCCGATTCACCTGTATGTCAATATTTATTTTATTCCTTCCTTACAGTAATATACAGTGTGTTTGATTCACAGAAGATATGTCGGTTTTTTTCAAAAATTCCGAAAACAAATGTATACAAGTAATTTTCTGTAACTTGTTATATAATCATAGAAACAAGTGAGCATCAAATCTTTTAGATAGAAATGACAAATTAATTTTTTTCTCATAATTTGAATGTATTATTATCTAAAATGTGTGAAGCTCAATCGTTTTTTTTTTTATTATAACAAACAAACAAACAACCGCCTTATACAGGGTGTTTACTAAACATTCGGCAAAAATTCAAGGGGTTATTCCTTAGGCTATTTTAAGAATTTTTAGGATGATTTTCGGAATGACGCTTTATTTCGAAGATACTAGGCGATAATAGTTCGAAAACACCATTAGTTTAACCGTGGATTTCATACGTTGTAGATTACGTTTCCATTGTTACGTTTCATTTTCTGTCTTTGAATGTTATCAAAATCGATTGCATCTCGTATTTTTGTTTGATAATTAAATTTTTTTTAGTGAAGTTTTCTAATATGAATCTCTATACGAACGCCAAGATGGATTTTCTGTATGGAATCTTTACATGTAATAGTAAGTAATAAAATATCGTTTAAGTTTTCGAAAAGCTTTTAACGCCCTGTACCTTTGAAATAAAGCATCTTTCCGAAAATCATCCAAGGACAAAAAATCTTAAAAAAATTCCAAGGAATAACTCCCTGAATTTATACCGTATGTTGAGTAAACAGCCTGTATAACATTTTTTTCTTAATTCTACCAATGTACAATTGAAGTGAGAAAGGAAGTATCGAAGACGGACACCTAAATGATTCACTTTGTATACGGCCTCAAATAACCGACATATTAGCTGCGACACAAAATCAAACACACCGTATATGTTATTTCGATCTATATATTTTTCTTTTGATTTCTTTTATTTTAATACATACATACATACATACATACATACATACACAGTACTGGATACAATGACTAACTATAGCTTTTTGACAAAAGAAATTAAATTTATAGGGAAATAATATAAATAAAGTTTATGAGGAAAATAAATTTCATAATAAAAAAAAATAACCTACCGTACAGATGAGAACTCCTTTTTTGGCAGCCCGAAACTTGCTAAAAACCTCTTTCCTCATCTTCTGGTCCATAGATCCGTGCAATTTAAAAAATTCAGTATCTAAGACAACTTCCTCCTCAACGTCTTCATCTTCCGATTCATCGAAAACGACAACATTTTCCCCATTGAATTTATCCATCTTTGATTTACCTCTGTTTACGGGCATTTTCAACAAACACCTCGTGAATAACTCATAGTGGAACTCCACCATTTGACAACTTGCCATAAAAACGAACAACTTGGAGTTTTGCTTTGATTTTGCGACGATCAGCGCCGATAACGTAAACAGTCTGTGCTTCACATACGTCACCATGAATTCCTGTTGGACGGTGTCCGGTATGACAAAGTTTTCGGAATCGTCTTGTGACGTTTCCGTTTCGTCCAACGCATCGACGTAAACGTGATCTTTCATTGTGAATTCTGCAAGTTCACTTACTCCTTTTGTAAGGGTTGCTGACAGAAGAATGGTTTGTCTTTTTTTCGACTGCATATTGCGTAACGTTGGGACGTTTTCCGATGATTCGTCTGGTTCTTCTTCATCGGAATTGGAAACATTCGTTTGCTTGAGCATGGCTAATGGATTGTAGTCGGAATTTGTTTTGGTTTTGTCTATTTCTTCAACTAAGCTAAATTTGAATGCATATATTGTCAAATTATTTATTTTTAAGGGATAGACAAGCAATGGATGAATGACGAAAATGAGAAAAAAAGAAGAAAATATGTGTAATGCAAAAAAATAGCACACGACAATAGGAAGGGTGGTGTGAAGATGATGGACTTGGCAAAGAA
The DNA here is from genome assembly GCA_018397195.1 of Lethrus apterus. NCBI lineage: Eukaryota > Metazoa > Arthropoda > Insecta > Coleoptera > Geotrupidae > Lethrus > Lethrus apterus. Next base: position 9,167 of record JAFFZR010028299.1, on the reverse strand, counting down.
AAAGGATAGATATGGAAGATGCAAGGATAATAAAAAGACAAGGAGAAATAAATAACCTGGAATAAATAATATTATCTTGAGAACATAAGAGGCACATACGAGGAGGAAACACCCATCATCTATAGCAGTGGTTTCAAACTCAAATTGCATGCGGAGCGAATGGCACGATCTGAAAGCAGCTGACGGGCCAGTTGTATGGGGGTGTATGGGTTGGGTTCGCTCCGTAATTGAAATTCAACAGGTATGTTTTTAAAATTTTGCGATGCAGATGAATAAGTTAGGTTGGGTTGGCTCCATGATTCAAATTCAAAAGGTCGGTTTTTAAAATTTTGCTATAATACATAATTGATGTGTGTTCGCGGGCCGCCAGTTTGAGACCACTCATACAGAAACAAAAGAATAACGAAGTAATAGAACTGAAAGAGGAGGTTGGCAACAGCTTAATTAATGACGATGACGAATTAAATAACGACTCGGTTGATGTCGATTTCAATAAAATTAACGAAACATTTAGCAGCAAACTTGTGAAACATAAACAACGAAAAGATAAGCTACTTGCAAAACAGCGTAGCAGAAAGTAAAGAGACTGAAGCGCCACAACCACAAGCTAAAGACAACCGAAAGGATAAAACTGAAATAACAGAACTGAAAGAGGAGGTTGGCAACAGCTTAATTGATTAGTAAAAGCCCTAAGATCAGCAATGCTCAAGTTTAAACCAACATCGGATAGAATATTCTACTTATGACTAAGGGGTAAATAACAAAAGATTATATGATAAAGAAGTATTTTATAGTAATTTGGATAGAAAATACGACACCCAAGGATGATATATTTGATGACATAAAATTGATTATAATATTTTCTATTCTATGAGAACTGACCTTATAATATCTTTTCTAAAGCCCATATCCAGTAGTCTATCTGCCTCATCAAGCACCAAACATCGAACGTTGCTCAAATTCAAAGCCGACGTATGCAACACATGATCCAACAAACGACCTGGTGTTCCAATTAGTACGTTAACTCCTTTTCTCAAACGATCTTTTTCAGATTTTCTGTTTTCACCACCACAAAGATGTCCCGTAACGATCCATTGAAACGTCTGAAAATAACAACTATTTTAATATTCAAATTGGCAAATCAATTTATAATAACATACATTAATTTTTTGAAATAACTCATGTGTCTGCAAAGCCAATTCTCTGGTAGGAACAACAACCACCACTTGTACCCCATCTGTTCGTTTTAATCGTGGATTCATTCCTTGCAAAGCATTGATTATCGGAACGGCGTAAGCTAACGTTTTACCCGAACCTGTTTGTGAACGGATCTAAAAATACAAAATTTCGATTCCCGATCGTATTTTATATAAATAACTTACCAAAGTGTTGTTACCTGATAATATGATAGGTATGGCTTTTTCTTGTACGTTTGTAAGTGTAGTATAATCAATTTTTTCCAAATTCGATATCAAATGTCTGTGTATATCGAGATCGCTGAATTTATTTCCGGAATTGGCAAACACTTTTTCTGACACAGCTTCTCCGCTACTCGTATCAACGTATACACCTTTTGATCTCTCAGAGAAAAGAGAATAAGCCTGTCGGTTATCTTTAGATTGTGGTTTTGGCGCTTCTTTACCTTCTGCTGCGAGCTGTTTTGCAAGTAGCTTATCTTTTCGTTGTTTACGTTTCACATGTTTGCTGCTAAACGTTTCGTTATTTTTATTGAAATCGACATCAACCGAGTCGTTATTTATATCGTCATTAAATTTTGTTGGTTGCCTTTTTTTGAAAACTTTAGCTTTAGCTTTCGAATCGTCCCATTTGAATGTGAATGATGGATTAATTTCCTGTTTAAAAAATGAGATTTTACCGTGAACATAGTAAATTTATATTTACCTTATCAGTTTTATTTTGTATAGTTTCCATTACGTTCTTTGTAAGCGTACAAACTAGAAAACAACACCATAACCACACTTCAAGGTTATGTAGCTTAGCATGTTGATGTTATCCAAAGTAACTAAAGCACAGTATAGACACTGTGCCTAAAGGTTATTTGACCTAAAGTCACATTTTGCTTTTATATTTAAGTAATGAATATTTTATAATAATAATGTTTGTTGGCATGTGCTTTATATGTTGAATATGTTTAGCTAATTAATTCTTATTTGCAACGATTGTTAAACATTCCACAATTTATTCGTCAAATAATTTTTTATCAGGAGAACATAAACGTGGGGAGAGAACGTATTCGTTTCGTATGGAATGCAAATTCTTGATATTTATGATCGTTTTATTGAAGCTTTTTCATGTAAAAGTATAACCACAAATATAATTAATAAGCAATAGGCATATGTTCGATTATCTATTGTATGTATTTACTTTTATTCAAATAATTTTAGGGCATTTCTGTTTACACGTAATTTCGGGAAAACTTTTCGATTAGTGTTTGATTTGATTTTTTACGGATCGAGAGATTTCCCAGAAAATCAAAACAAGTCGGTTTCAAATTAAGTGTTAATCCAATTTTTTACCGTTTTTTTTTGGTCTTATAATTTGTAATCATTCAAATGTGTGCATTATACTGATAGTTTAATTTTGTTTTTTTTTCTTATTAGATTTGGTAATTTCGTATTGAATGTGATTAACAGTGGACAGCAATGCACAGAGCCGGGCCCGTTGGATTTAAGATCTTTTGCAGAATTTAAGTTAAAACATTTAATTATTTAATTCAGAATAAATATTTTACATATTAATATTGGGGGGCCAAACAGTACTGGTAGACAATTTTAATTTATAGTTTTAATTATCGACATATTTTGAAAAAAATCAGATTTTTTGTACAAATATTAAGCGATTTAGGGACGTTGCAAATGCAGTTTATAAATACGTACAAGTGTTTGAATTAAATCGATAGTTTAGGAAAGATTATCGACGGCGGTTATGCCCTATGAATGGGATTGAAAGAATTAGCGGGCATTAGAGGTCCATTAGTGGCCAGAACTGGGGGGTGGTTTACAGTCTCTTCGCGTTATTAGCTCGTAGACCGTGACGAATTAACTTAGCTCTTGAATGGAACAACGGAAGGGTCTAAAGTGATTGATACGCGAAAGTAGCCCCCCGTTCTTTAACATGACTAATTTCTTATTCTGAACGCGTGTTTGAACTTATCCCAAATCGGTAATAGTTTAACGCTGCTATTTATGTATTATCTTAATTGTTTTATTTGGTGTTATGGTCTTATTTATGGACAATTTGAATGAGAAATGTATCATTTTTAAATCGTAGTACATAATTTACGATCCACTACTAAATTTACAATCTATTAAACACGACGTTGAATTAAATTTTTCGCGTCATAAATTAGTTAGATTTAAAGGCGAAGAAAGAGCAGATTAAACACACCATCGAATGGCCGAGGAAAATTTCGCCTTTGTTCGCTTTTCGAGCGTGCAGACGCGGCTCGAAATACATTACATAGAAACGCCGAGCTCGATAAAAGTTTTCGAACGGAGTACATTTTCCATTTGGACTAAATCCAATTTTTACTCCGACGATTATTCAAATGGCGAGATTTATGGCCGCGACTCTCGGATATAAATTCGAAGAAAATACGAGAAAACGTTCGGACACGACGCTAATTTATTGCGGAGTGCCAACCAAATCGTTACAAAACTCCCCAGTTCGCGATTGAATTAACTTTCATAAGTAAATCGTCACAGGTTTCCTACTTCGTATCCTTATTTCCTTGGCCGCTTGGGAAAAGAATATTTGCATTTTTCAAAAGATTACAATTTCTCTACAATTTATTTAATATTTGTAAAACGTAAGAGATAAAATAATTTAATTAGAAGAATAACACAATAAGGCGAAAGAAAAGATTGAGAATTTAGAATAGAAAAGAATTTATTGAAAGAAACTGTAAAGTAAAAAAAAGTTTAAAAGAAAATATTTCAATATCGAGATGTGACGTAAAAAAATCGAACATAAACAGTAAAAAATTAATTCTTGATGTTTTTAATGGAATCGTGGAAAAATGGATAGTACTGGGTGCTTTAAAGCCTAAATTATCGATATTTATACATATAAAGTGAACAAACACGTTAATAAAATGAAGGACAACTCAGAAAAAATGTCTGAGGTGATAGAAAATAAAAGAAATAAAAGAACATAATAATACTTTTTTTAACTCAACTATAAGATAAAAAATTAAATGAAAAAATCTTAGAACATAGATAGAAGAAAGAGGGACCGTAATTAGAAATTAAATAAATTATAATTAAATAACCGTATAGTTTTCATTGGGTTCATAAGGTATAGGAGAGCCCATGACAGAATTATGCTTTTGTAATTTATGCGCAGGTCCACAGACGGCGCTTATATTACTCAGATGACCGATCGTGGTCAATGGCACAATATAAGTTGTATTTTTGTCTGTCTTCCACGAATGTTGAGCAGCAAAAACGGTCAACCACCACCACGACATGATTACTAAAAATACCAAAAGTGAGTCAAACATGAATGTTGGTTTCGTAGACTCACTTAAGTACAAAATAGACCCAATAATGAAAATCCCATTGTATTGGTCCTCAGTGGTCATGGCGTGGAAAATCAATGCCACAATTTTTGAAATACATCCAAATGCCTCGGTGAAAAGCCAAGGCAACGTGTACCATCGAATACACTACAAAATATTTTTATCGGTGATTGAAAATGAGGGTTGTATACTTACGTAAATGGTTGCGTATATCAGAGAGAGACTGGTTATTAAATATACTGACGCATAAAATATCATTATAATCGATATCATTCGTCCTAAAAATAAAAGATGTTTTTGGTATTAAATCTGGACAAAAAATACAAGAATAACCCAAAAAATTAAACTAGAAAATAAATTTTTCAATGTTGTCAAATTGAAAAGCGCAAAAGCTCTAAGAAGACACTTTTACTTTTAATCGTTTAAAAATGAAATGAAAGTTGTAAAAAAATGTCTTGAAGATAAGAATGATGTATATATATACATACAATTCATCCCAATCCTTAATATGTAAAATCATAAATATCAAATTTGAAAATTATGTTTGCAACGATACAACATACAAAGTTTAAAAAATGATAACTGTAATAACAATAAAAAAATGAATTGCTTTACCTGCAGGATCAGCATCGTGTGTTGCATTTGCAGACGAATGAAAGTGCTGCCAATCTAAACCCAAAGCCAGTGCAGTTTTTCTACTGACGTTGTAATCATTGCTAATTTTGTCGTTCAATAATACCGAAAACAAAATCGCACATATGGCCTAAAACAAAAAAAAAACTAACAATTTATTAAAAAAATTGAAAGAATAAAATTAACTCAATGTAACATAATAAAAGTAGAAATTTATGTTCCAAGAAAACTAGGTCAAAGTAACTCCTATGTGACCCCCATGAAAAGTCACCCTTAAAAAGTCATATAGAAGATATAGCAGATAAGAAAGATTTTTGTTTTAAAATTCGAAAACCATTCAACAATACATGTTATTCTACATGGTGTTTGTAAGTTGTTCAATTTTTTTAATTATTTAGTTGTTTATGCCATTGTTACTTCTTAGGGTAATTTAAGTCACTAAACATCAAAACTTTCGAAATTCATTGCAGAAAATGATGTTTTTTAAATAGTTGAAGATGAAATTATTGACAAACCGAAGGCAGTAATTTTCGACACGAAGGAAAAAAATGTTACGGAGAGATAAAAAGGGCCGTAATTTTTGAGAGATCAACGTTAGAACATATAATACTAAAGAAAATACAGAAAGAGAGATGATGGAATTTGAAGCAAGGAGTGGTCAGTATGCAATGAACTGAGAGAATTACCTTTCGTTTTCAGCCCGTAGTTGCCTTGCATTATGAATGAACAAATCGAAGAAGGAAAACAATAAAAAAATAATCAAAAGAAATGTATAAAGAAACAAAATAATAATGTAAATTCGGTTTTTCAAGCAAAAAGTATAAAAAAGCAAATTTAGTTATTTGCAAAAGAACTGAAAACATAAGCAAACAAATGAAAAGGATAATATGTGGATAATAATAATTTGTCGAAAAAAATGATAATAAAATAAAATGGGGAAAGGAGGACAAAAACAACGAACAAATGAAGAAACAATAAAACAATTGCAAAAGTGTAAACTGAATTTCCTACAAATGAACGTAATGTGAAAATCGTGGTGAAAGCAATAAAATGACGAAATGATAAATAAATGAAAATCAAACAGAAACAAATGAATAAAAAACAAATCAATAGTCAATCAATGTGAACCCTATAAATTTTAAAAATAAATCCATGTTGGGTTTATTTATAATGTTAACGGTCAAATTTGTAATATTGGGTGAAATCATGTCAAACAGAAAAGACAAAAAATGAAATTCATATAGAAAATAAAAATAAGAAGTGTAATTTACTATTTAAGCAAAAATAAGTTAAAGTCAAACCAAAACAAATAAATTAAAATAATTGTAAACTTTTTCCAACAAATCGACAAAACAAAAAATAAATCGATAATAATAATAAATAAAGAACAAAAAAAAATCCAATCTAAACAAATTTTAATTGAACTGAACAATTGAATTGCGATAGCATTTGTTTTTTTTTCAAGAACCAAAAATTCGTAGCGGAACTAGAATTATCCTCTTGTCGAGATTTAGTAATATTTTACGAAAATCTTCATAAAAATGTAAATATTAGTTAGGTTGGGTTCGCGCCGTAATCGAAAACTACAGTTAAAACACTTGTTTTTTTTTTAAGAACCAAAAATCCGTAGCGGAACTATAATTCTCTTGTCGAGGTTTAGTAATATTTTACGAAAAGTCTCATAATAATGTAAATATGGGTTAGGTTCGGTTCGCTCCGTAATCGAAAATTACAGTTAAAAATTGAAACAATTGAGACAATTGTCATTATCATGTTGGTTTTTTCAACACGTGAATGGCAAAACAATTAAAGTTAGAAATAATAAAAATTAATGATTGTGTTAATAAATTATTAAAAAAAAAAAAAAAAACAACGACAATCACGCAGTAAAAATTAAAAAACTGAGACCCGAAAAAAAATGAAAAAGTGGAATAAGTCATAAAATTAGTGGTTTCATAAAACTCAAAATACTTGTGGTTGAAAGTAATAATAAACAGATCTAGTTTATAATAAAGTTTGTGGTAAGGGTGCTCTGTTTATTATCATAAAATGATTATTATTTATTTTTATTTTTGTTGTTTTATATGACGCTTTCAAACTCTGTATCCTTTGTTGTTTTGAAATATACCTTATTATTATTGTTATTATTACTACTATTGTTACTTAAATTTTGTTAAAATTTATATGACTTTCTGGCTCTGACCTAGTCCCTTCGATATTCTATTGAATAAAAAATGAAATATGAGAAACATTTCTTAAAAAAATGAACCCAAAACTGTGAAAAAAATTTTTAATAAACAAAAAAAAATAATAAATAAAAATAAATCTAAAAGAAACAGAAATCTGATGGAAAAAATAAATAAACAAATTAATTGTGACTGTTGGGTTTTTTTATTAGGTACGACAGTGGAAAAAAGATGCAACCCGGGATAAAGGTAAACGTGGTAAAAATTTTAAAAAAATAAAAAAATGTGTTAATGTTAAAAATATTATTAAAAACAAAATTCTTAAATCATTCTTTTTGTTGTCTATCCATAATTAGGTATTTAAATGAAATAATTAAGTCTCATGGTACCATCTACTGATAAAAAATTGATCCAACTTTAAAAACTAAAAAAAAATATATATATAAATGACTTCATGAATCATTGCAGAACGCAAAAGTTGCTCTGACAAATAAATATATAGCTGATTTATTTTTTTAAATTGAGTGTTCCGTGTACTGATGAATGACGCATTTTTGAAGTTTCTAGAAATTATTTACGTTATAATGTTAACACATCTATCAAATGGTAATTACGTATGTAGTAACTATAATAAGTGATACTCACCACGCCAATTAAACCGATTAATCTCGTAGCTAACGTAACATCGAAACAACACACATAATTTTTAATAATCACATTTTTTATTGTCATTGTCGTGTGTAACTAAACCACGGAACAGCCAACATCCCACCGACTAAATTTATTTTAAACTCAGCTCAGGCTCAGTTTTTACTTGTCTTCGGTTTTTGTACCGTTTTTAAAACCTACAACGTAAAGTATATTTTTATTTCACGTTAAAATATTTCTAACGAAACGGCACAAAATCAAAGTCGTTAATATCCTTATTGCCTTTGAAATCTTCCTCTTATATTTTCTTCTACAAATCGAATTCCGACAGAACTCTGGAGTTTGTGAAATGGCCTGAGGATCCGCGTGCGTTTTAAAATCGAGGAAACAACCTTTTGCCCCATTTCCAGGTTTTACATTCTGATAAGTTCCGTCGATAAACTCGGTTCCGAATTGATGCATGTTTATCTTTCGTGTATTCTTGCTTCGTTTCGGTATAAATTTGGAGCTTTTAAAACTTTTTCAATTTGTCCATATCCTCTTTGTCGTGTCGGGTATTGTGTCGTAACACTTTAAAAAAAAATCTATTTGTTATGTAACAAAATTATTTGTTTTGTTGATTTTAAAACTTGTCAGTTAGTAACGATATTTTGAAAAATTCTTTAAAGCACAATGAGATTATCCATAATGTAGGTATATAAACCCTGTTAAACGTCCGGAATATACAGCCTGTTCACGGGAACATTCTACAATAGCTAACTTTTTTATTTAAGGAGATGCAAGCTTGGTTAAATGGACAAAGTTTAAGTACCTTGCAATGCGCTTTTCGCGCAATAAATTATAAAACAAAAGAACATCGCGTTGCTAAGATACAAGCATACCGATTACTTTTTTAAATTGAACACCCTGTATATTTTTATATTTTTAAGTTCCTCTGCCTGCCAGCAATAATTAATTATAAGACAATTTTTCTCTAAAACCGCTATGAAAAGAGTTTTGGAGAAAATAATTTTGCAAATTTCATTATAATTATGATAATTATTATAATTAAATAAATAATGTATAATACAATTCTTTTATTGTTATTGATGTGAGATGCATAAGACATATTGGTGCAGTCCGAAGGATAAAAAAATATTCATAAAACAAATTGTTGCAAG
>JAFFZR010028298.1:0-13361 GCA_018397195.1 Lethrus apterus | reverse complement strand
AGGTACGGAGCGAGAACGTTTGCCCACTAAGAAAATTATAAAAATTTTAAAAATTTTTAATTCGAGATAGGACCGTCGTTTTTGCAGATTTGCGATTAGGGTAAGGTCAACTATCACCAGTTAAAATATCAGTACTTATTTACGGAACACCCTGTATAATAATTAGTATAAACTATAAATATATGTATAAAATATATAGTATGGATTAAAGTTTGAAAACACTGATTAATTGGATATTGGACGATAACTACCGATATATTACTTTTTTGATAACGGGAACTACTTTTGCTACGGTTGCCAACACTCCCGGATTTTGCACGAAGTTTCCCGGATTTTGCCCGTAGTTTATCCGGATTTTGCTCCAACTTCCAGGACGTTGTCCGGAGTTTCCCCGGACTTTGCCCGGAGTTTTCCCTGATTTTGCCCGGGGTTCCCCGGGAGTTTCCCATATTTTGCCCAGAGTTTTCCGGATTTTGCCCGGAGTTTTCCGGATTATTCCGGATTGCCTGGAGCAACGGTGGGCAACCTCCGGACTGCGGACCACCTACGGCCCGCGAAAAGTTTCTATCGGGCCCGCGAGATCTTTAGAAGAAATTATAAATAAATATTTTTCATTGTAATTCTTTAAGTTTGAATTGATTATAAACGCACATAGCAACATGTATATTCATAATTTAGTACTAATTTTAACACTTTTTTTTATTTATTTCATATTTGCGGACTAAAAAATTATAGGTCACAAGAAGGTGTCAATTAACTACTACGGCCTGCGGAAAAAAAGGTAAAATTTATTCTGGCCCTTGTTATAAAAAAGGTTGCCCACCCCTGGTATAGAATACAAATGCAATATTTTATTTATCAATATGAGAAATGTAATATATTTATATCCGGGTCCGGTTTTGCCGTTCGTGCAAAGCGTGCATGCACGGAGGCGGCCGAACAAAGAGGGCGGCTGGGTTCGGCGCGGGGCTCGTCTTTTCCCGTCGAATGTCGGTAACTTGCTTCAAAGATATACGGACAAATTAAATGGCAGCGTTGCCAACTTCGGGGCCTGTTTATATCTTGAAAGAAGAAAGTGTAATAATTATTTTGAGAAAAACTGGTTGAAATACTTACTTATTATTAAAACTTTTTCTATGTGTAGATAGTGGGATACGACGATTTTCAATTTTGAATATTTTGCTCTCAATATTTTCTCAATTTTAAGTTAAAGACATTAAACTAAATATATGACATTTATAGACCATATATTTTTTTAAACGTACAATTTTTTATAACCTATTTAGGTAAAAAAAGCATCTGCTTTAAATCTACATATTTTTCAATAAAATTTTGTTTCCTAAATCCGCCATTATTTATAATACAATAATGAATTGATAACATTTTATTCTCTTACATGGATTATTTGTAAATAGCTGCATTAATCATGTTTCGTCCGCATAAGCACTTTCATGAATGTTTTCATGTAAATGCATGTGAATGTTTGGTAAATAAAATATATTATGCCATTAAATAATTGTTTGCACAATAAACAAAATTGTGTTTGTGTTTTTTACTAAATGCATTTTATTGCGGGAACATAAAGTTGAACCCAAAACTGATTTGTTGTTGTTTTCGGAGCATTTGAATAAATTAAATGATTTAAAGAGGAATCCAAACTAGAATAATGGAAGGTTGCAATTAATGTCAACCATCACAACAAAGAGAATTAGAGTTTACTCTAATTGAACTGTGCTTTATTTAATTGCATCAACCGTGGTGATGTTTCGATACGAACTATGACTTTGAAATTGGTGAGAATCGACAAAGTTGCATAAACACAAACATGTTTGATATGATCGAGACCGTCATCATTTCATTTCATATGTAATATGTTTACTCCCTTTTACAGCATTACGTATGTAACCTTTGACTTTTGGAATGACAGTAGTAATTGGTACCTCATAAATATGCCCACAAGTCTCAAGCGTCCACGTTTTTTGGATCGAAGCTAATGTATGGCAATTCCATTGGGATTGCATTAATGTTATGTGACAAGGATTGGGCTGAAAGGTAAAGGCCTCGGGAGTAAAAGTTGCTATAAAAGCTTTGCGAAAATTTTAACCAAAAATAATAGATGTTACCCATTAATTTTCAACACGACGATGCCATTATCAATCATGGCTTTCAAACACATTATTTTAACGTAAAAAAGGTTTATCTGGAACCATGCTTTTTCATGGCTTTATTTATTTATTTCCTTAACGAAAAAATAAATAAATTTGGTTAAAAATTAAAAACACAATTATTTAAAATTATTTATTGCAATAAACATAAAACAATTAAGACAAAAAAACCAAACAATATATTTCATGATTAAAAATGTTAATACAATGTTAAGTAACCCAAATTATTCATTAAGAGGATAAAATAAGTCCTATATATTCCGACAGTTTAAAATGATACTCCATGCGTTACGTCAAACGGCAGATTCATTTCTTTCGGTCAATTGAATAACTGCATAATCCTCATTTATCTCGTCAATGGTGTACATATAAAAAAATCCCTTCACCTTTTTCCCTTGACGGTTTTCTTCCATTTCGAATAAAATTCCGTAATTAATTCCAAATTGACACCCGCTGACTTTGCCAAACCGACGTAACTAATCTCGCGATTTTCCCCATTAGACAGCATATTTGAATTTCCCAGCAGTAACGTAACTAAATTAGAGGCACCCTTCTGTTGCTGAGTTAAATAATGACAGCATTCGATAATCTGTATGTAAATGAGCATCTCTTTGTCCTTTTTCTTCGGATATTTGATGTAGGGGATCGGCAGGCGTTCTTGGGGTCGTTGGGCTCTAAAAAATCTGTTACCTTGATGAAATTGGGTCTCCAACCAGCGAATTGCGTCTCTCGCTTCTAATTTCTCACGTTTTTGATCATCTAACGCCGAAACAACTAAAAAAGTCACATTAATAAATAAAAAATGTAATTATCGAATAAATTACCTGCGGATGGAACGAGTACGATAAATTTCCGCGAATAGACCAATTGCTTCACCATTGAAGTGCAAAGAATTAATGCGTCAGCGTCTAAAACTAGATATGGAGATAACGAAGCTTTGCCTTTGACGCGACTTTCGAGATCTTTGACTTCAGCCGTTAACCAAAGTTGTCCCATGTGTTTCATTTTCATTAGTTGTTTCTTTGGATCGTTGATTTTTGTCTCATCGGATTTTTTAACTATGTCTATGTCTCCATTTTCAAATTCACGTGCGTCCTGTTAAACACACAATTTTAGGTTCTGACTAAATATTTAAACAAATTGCAAAATAAATTTAGAAAAAAAATCATCGAGTCAATTTCGCATATTCATGTAGCGATAGAAGTTGCCAGTGTCTCGTATAATTGGCACGGGAATAGTTAGTTATAAATTCGTTCGAAAGGCAGGGAACAAATATCGCGCTCATTACCGCCCCGCGGGACCGGAAACCGGCTCGGATACGACTTCGGAATGCGTCCGGAGTTTGTTCATGCGGCGAAATGCGCCCGATTCCATATAGATGCAAATGAGTCTGGTGCGATTTCAGCGGCAATTTTCACGAAATGCGCGTAATTACATCACTTCCGGTTTGTAGACTTAACGCGCTCCCGCTATGTTTAATTAAGACAACCCCCGGAGTATAAAATGAATGTGTTGTTGTCGCCGGCGACGCCTCCCACTTCCTCTCCCGTTAGCCAAATTTGATTGTCGTTAGCGTTCGTTTCGAGGAAAAATTAAATTTGAAATTACATCGTTCAAGACTAACGTAAACTTGGAATTAGTTAACTATTAAACGTGCTAATTAAATACATAGGAAATAGACTACACAGCATGGTTCATTTCATTACATTAATTGAAACCATTGAAAAAGTGAACGTTTTTTTTAAATTTATTTAGTTTGGCGTTACATGACAACGAAATATAAGGCAACTTTATGAAATGTTTTACTAATTTGGTCATATTTTGTATCTTGAGGAGCGCCCCCTGTGATACAACAAATGGTGCAATGTTTAGTTCACTTGCAAAGAAAGTAAGTCAAAAATTACGTTTTACTCTCCGTTTTGCAACCTCGACATTCAGAAGTAGTTTAGAATAGTGATAGTTACCTCTTCTAACGAGATCTAAGAATGTATAATAACTTAAAGAAGCCTTAAAACATGTGGCCGAGATTGAAACATGGGAAAATACCGAGGAAAATAAAAATAAAATAAATTTCAATGCTTACCATTTCGGTGAAACCATTCATTGGCGATTGTTGTACAGGATCGATTTGAACGGAAAACATTTTACTCTCCATATCGTACGAGACGCCAGTTTCATTGATGGTGGTCAAAAAATGTCCAAACGAAATTATTTTACTAATTCGTAATAAAGCCTGCTCGTGTAAGGAAATAGTATTTTTACTGTAGAAATTCCAGTCTATATTTATCTGAGTACAAGATAAAATGTCCACATTTTTCAATACTAGGTCTTCTGGCAGGGGAACTTCGTTCTCGTCAACTTTCAAAGTTTTTAATTTCAAATCGTCAAACTTGACCATAAACAAGTTCAATAAATCTACAATTTGAACCAGTAAAGATCTTGTAGTCTTTCCACAGGATTTCAAAATATCCACATCGGATGTAAGCCAATCGTTTAAAACTTTTATGCATGGGAGCAAATTTTCATCAGTTATTATCGCTAAAACATCATTTGTTTCCATTCGTTTACTTTTTTCTATTACTTGATGGTTTGTCTTTCCATCTTCGACTTTTTCCGATTTTTCTGACTCATTTCCATTGACGTGAGTGTTAACGTTGGATTCGATGGGTTCATCGTCGGACGAACTGGCCGATTCGGGTTCTTCATCAGAGATCAGTTCTCCTTCAGATGCAGAATTTATTTCATCCATACTATCGCTGGAATCTTGGTCGCTGTTTGAATCATCAATTTTTCTTCTTCGACGTTTTTTAACTAGTTTTCGTTTAGAGTGTTTAGAATTTTTCTTCAACCATATTTTTAAGTTATCCTCGACAGGTGGCAGAGGAAAATTTAAAATGCCTTCCTGTATGTGTCCAATTGTTGTCTGTACTAACTGTGAGTAAACAGCTAAAGTAAATGGGATGATGTTTGAGACGTGCTGTGAATAAACAGCTTGGAGTTTGTGTATGCATAGCAAGCAAATAGAAACAATTTTAAATATTACTTCATGGCTTAAGTATGCTGGAGAAGTTGTGGAGTCATTGTCAGGTATATCGACATCAGTGGGCGTGTCCACACTTCCACTTGTCAGTGGTTTAAAATACGCCATACATTCTTGTAAATCAACGTTGGTTTGGTGACACAGATCGTAGATGTGTGGAATTTTCTTGTTAAAATACCAAATATCCGTTAATAACAAAAAACGTGCTATAAATCGCTTGATGTGTTCACTAGGTTCAGGTTGTATAATACAATCTGAATCTGGACTTTCGACAGGTAATTGCTCTAAATAATGGGAATTTTTTTCAAAAAGACGATGCAAATTATTCTCCGTTCCTTCAAAAATTACTTTGCAACTCAACGATCTTATATAATAATAAGTTGCATCTAGGGAATTGTTCGCATTATTGGCTAGTGTACCCATTTGATTATGAGGCATCCCATACTCAGGTTTAAAACACAACGCCTGTGAATAATATCGAACTGCCAAGCTATGATCCCAGTTTGGATAAATTTCCAATTTATAGCGGCACAAATCACCCAAATAAATTAAACATCGATGTACTGATAAATTAGCCCATGATGTTACATCATTGTCATTTAAATCATTTTTCAATTTTGAATTATCATCGATAATAAAATCAATTGTACCTTGCAAATTAAGTGCGTAGTCTTTTTCCAATCGAGCTATGAAGTGATGGTAATGTCCAATACCGACATTTATGTGATTTTCAATGCATGATTTTTCCTCCGAGCTGTACTCATTTTTCTTGAGACGTTTAGCAGTTACAACAACCTCGTAAAATCCCTTCCTCCATAATAACTCTTCTCCTTTACGACCATGTAACACGGGATTGGCAAAAATCAACCGTTCGCAGTATTCTCGAAATTTACTTCTTTGTATCTGTACAGCAGGTTTGAATAGATCTCCGATAAACCTGGCGCATCCAAGTACATCGTCTAAGCTTTTGACTAAATCGCTTATATACCTGTTGGCAGTTTAAAATCGTTGACAGTTTGACAATTCATTATATCGTAATTACAAAGCATCAGAACATACCTATATAATTTTTTGGACTGCTCGTGTCCCTCCTTTTGATGAATATCACTTGGGTTATAACTCTTCTTCATTTCAACTTACATTTTTATTTTTACCCCGGTCAAGAATTCAGTAGAAGGTTTTCCGTTTCATTAGATTCCAAACACCTTATGGCTTCACAGATCATCGTAATACCATTATTAATTTCAAAGACGTATTTTGACACCATCACAATTTCTTATCAAATCGTTCGACTCACTCATGTCTTTCTAGAAATTGTGAATTTGCTCTACATCTATCGGAAAGAACTGACACTCAAAGATTTTATCGATTTATTCAACGCCATCTATGTATTATGATTATAACGGTAACGCCTACTTTTAGACAACCAAACATACGTTTAGCCCTGCGCACTTATGTCGATATTATATCTAACGTGGTAAATTTAAAAGTAAATTTAAAAGCCTTTATTATAGTGTGAAAGCAATCAATCAGAAGAAATAAAATCATTAAAATACACATAATGTGATTTTACGCCTTACGCTTTTGCAAAAATTGCCCGCTACAACGAAACTGTTGGGAACACTGTCTCCTAAAATGTACAAAGAAAGCAAATGCTGCCAATAATACTCCAGCCCAGTATATTGTACATGTTATTAATTAAGAAAATACTGTTTCTACATTTTTCTCAGTTGTTCTTTTATACTTATTTAAAAATAAATGTGTAATTAATTTCTTATACCTACCTACCTCTAATATAAAACTAAAAGTGGTTGTCAACGTTGGTTACTTTTTCATTTTGTTGTAGAGGTGGCGCTAGTGTTATGTTTCATTTATGTATAGTCTATTCCGTCTCGTTTCTATTATGTTTATTTAATGCATACGTTAAATCAATATTACGTAAATCAATTACACATTTAAAAGTAACATGTAATAAATATTAAATCATATTTTTGTTAATGTTATTTTTATAATCAAGACTCCATTGAGAACCATCGCCTCGTTTGTCTTTCAGTTTACTGTCAATTATAAATATGGCGGAGGCTCTAAGACGTCAGGATTTACCTCCGTCTGGAGGATACAAAGCCATAAATTACAAAAGTAACCCCGCGAGAACTTACTTTAGTGGTAAATACACACTTTCTTACAATTTATTTTAAAAAATTGCTTTATATAAAGATTGACATTTTATGACGTAATCTTGATTTTAGGAAGAGCCATAATCGCTGGTTATTTAGCCATGACGGCGGGCGCCGCTTATGTATTTTATTTAACTGAAAAAAGAATACATCACCATGACGTCGAAAACAGATCGGCTAATTTTGCTGTATTACCACTGCTGTTGGCTGAACGTGACAGAGAATATCTGAAACAGTTACGCAGGAATAGAGATGAAGAGCGTAGTTTGATGGCCAACGTAGAAGGATGGGTGGTTGGCACATGGTACGGTGAACCAATTTACAAAACGAATACCGGTGATATTTTGATTCATCCAAAATCACAAGAGTATTACATACACGCTCCTTACAAAGCATATGCGACCAGAGCAAATCAGGCTAAAATGTGTTAATCTTATATAATGCATGATAGTTTGAATTTAGATCATGTTATGTTTAATTTGTGTTTTGTAGATACAAGAAATGTATGCTGTATATATTTCTAATAAATGCTTTGATGTCGCTCTGTTTATGTGAATTAAGTTTTGAAAGAAATTCATTACTTAGTTATTAAAATGGTAAATTGAATAAAAGCTTAAGACAAGTGAACCGTTTAATTAAATTTGTATTTGTGATATTGAATATTTACGTTTATATAAATGTAATCAATTTATTTTCATAATTCAGATTTATTTTGTTTCTATAAATGACAACATATTTTATAAAATATGTTCATGTTTTAAAACGATGGAAGTAAATATAGAAAATACGACAAAGGAATTATTTTTTCTTATAAATAACATAGATATCTGCTTAATTTTCTTAAGCGCGATACCTTTAGTTTATAATACGTATTTTACTACTTGAAATGGCGGCGCGGCTACTTGTGTAAGTCAATATTCGTTTAAGTGTCGCCTCACAGGGGGAACTGCGAGCGTATTTTGTACGTAATTTAGTTTATAACAGCTTACAATCACCTGACAAATAAAACTAGCAATAACTGTATATATTGTTATATTCATGGAAAGTTCTTAAACTGTGATCATGAGCTGATTATATAGGCTTATCAGCTTGCTCCTAATAATGTCTAAGATTTTTGAAAAATCGACTTCAGCAATCTAAAACTATTCCAAAAATAAAATCAAGTCTATTACCAGTTTTGCTTAAAAAAAAAAACGGTACCATTGGTATTATTTTGTTGAAATGGAAAATAGCTATTACGCATTTTTTCTTTTAAAATAACAGTTTTACGAAGTTGTTTATTTTTTCTACTATTTAAAATCTAAACTAAAATGATTATAAAAATATACATAAATAAAACGAAAATTCGAGCAAAATCACAAAAATTAAATCAATTTGTAAATTTAGCCGATTTAGCGGACAGAGGTCGCACGAGTCGCTATTGCAACACCCCTTTAATGGCAGCGACCTATCGCGTCAATTTTCTAACCAATTAAAAGCACCGCAGACATTTAAATTTTCACCAATTGTAAACATGTATAAACATGGATGCTCGTGCTAAAGGAACATCCACTATGTCACTAAACCAGACAGAACGTCGACCTCCTTAAAAATGTTTATTTAAAATATATGACAAAATTCTTTTTCCTTGCACGTATAGTGCAAGAAACACGCTCATATTGCAACTTGTTTCATAAATAGCTATTTTAATTACCTCTCACGCAACTTCGCTGGGAAATTTTCCGTCGCTACGCAACCAATAAATAATTTATTGGCAATTTGACAGTACAATTTATAAATTGGCTATTTGGTTAAAACATGAAAAATATAACGAATGAAAAAACCGGTCAAAATGACGAAACCGGTAGTAATTTTTCCGAAAGATGTTTCGAAGAAATGTACAAAGGTGATTCAAGAAAATGGTTGATTAGAGATGCGTCAAGTAAGAAACCTCAAGAGCCTTTCGTTTCGACCATGAAGGCTGCTTATGAGTATCCGCACGAACAAGAAATGGGACGAGAGAATATCGGTGAGTGAGAGTTATTTTTCTATTATATTCTATATATTATCGTTGTATTGTATCATTGGGAATACAAAATGTGCTCTTTTTATACTGCAAGATATCTCGGCTTCAAACTAAAATATAATGTGTAGTTACGCAACCAACATTACAGCTAAGTTTAATCGTTGCCTATACGATTTAGTTTTATACATATTTCCGTTTGGTCGTTTTTTGAAATAAATCATCCAGTAAGTTTTTAGTAGTAGGTACTACTATTGGCTTCAGATACTGGTTTATATGATGAAGTTTATTACAAGAACTGACATAGTTGTTGTTTTCCCTTAACATAAACCAACTGAAACAAAATTGCTAAATTTTATTTAAAAAACCCGTATGAATATATAACAAATTAAGAATGTTGTTTGATAAGTGTAAGAACGTCCTCGACGTCCTCTTCAGATCCGAGGAAAATAGGCGACCTCTGGTGAATGCTCTCGGGTACGATATCCAAAATTGAAGTCTTTCCATTCGAAGCAAGACCCCCAGCTTGTGTGACTAAATATGCCATAGGAACGCACTCGTACAGCAAACGTAGCTAAAAGCAAATTTGGTGATTTTTGCAATTATTTTTTTTTTAACGTACTTTTCCTTTCGGCGAATCAGTGGTGGCGGGGTACAAAAATATCCCGCCGTACTTTATAGTTCTATGGACGTCTGCGACCATCGAACCCACGTATCTAGCGCCGTAAATTTTTCCCTTACTGGGATCTTTTTTATTGCTGACGTATTCTTTGATGGCTTCGTCCCATTTGTGCGTGTACGCCTCGTTAATAGAATAAATTTTTCCTCTTTTGGGTATTTTCATGTTTCTGTCGGTTAGGATGAATTCACCGATTGAGGGGTCTAACATGAAGCCGTCGACGCCATCTCCTGTCGATAAAACCATCATGGTAGCGCTTCCGTATAACGCATAACCGGCCGCAACAACTTGCCTTCCCGATTGCAGGGCATGTTTTAATGATGGTTTTTCACCGTCATCTTTTTTGAAGATGGCGAAAATTGAACCGATCGATACTAAACAGTCGATATTCGACGAGCCGTCGAGTGGATCGAAACACACGATGTATTTGCCTTGTCTGTCGGTTTCTACCTGAAAATTGATGCTTAAAAAAAATGTGTGGCACATTTCGAGGTTTTACTTCAATGATATTTTCGTTTTCTTCGGACACGAGCAAGCACGTCGTGAAAGAAGATTTGAGCATGTTGATGAAGAGTTCGTTTGCTATGACATCTAGTTTTTTCACTTCTTCGCCTTGAACGTTGGTTTCGCCTACGGTACCAAATCTAAAACAAAGATTTGATGGAACCATCATGGTCAAGTTTTAATCATAAACCAAGTGGAGAAGAGGTAGAAGGAGGTGGAATCGCATTAGCGAAGACGAGGAAAAAGCTGATAAATATTGGATGAGTGAGGAGTACAGAAGATGTCGGTTGTGACGGAAAGAAGACGGCACGTGGGAACACTGGGCGAGGGACTGCCAGAAACTGGGATGGAATGACAGTTGGAAGAGGAAAGGGTGGTAGGCGAATATAATTATGAGAGACGGTGGTCGAGACGTGAAAAACGAGTTATATCAATGATAAATTCTAAAGCCCTTTTAGGACTTTCATCAGAACTTGCTTCGTTTCTGAAAAATATGATTTTATTGTTTTTTTGAGTTCTTTAAGGTTAGTTAAATTTGGAGCGTATTGTTAAATACATTGTGTTGCATTTTATTTTTATTTACAAAAATATCTAACATTTCTTTTCTTAAACTTTTTGTGCCTTTTTCCAAAACGTTGTATCCTTTAAACTAAAAATATTTGTATCCACATCTTATTATCAAAGATTTGCTTTACAGCTTGTATATGCGGCTCGGTAATAATTTGTATAATTTTGTTATCTTTAAAGACAAATTTATTTGTTATTAAAAGATTGGAAAATGTGGGCTAGTTATATGTTTATGAATTGAATTTCTTATCTTGTTATTTAAAACCTCGTAATTTGATAACTTTATCTTGTATAGCCTGTTATGTCGTGAATATTTAAAAACAACGGATAAAAAATATTTATCATTAGCTTGATTCGTTATTTTTTTTTTTTTCAATATTTAACTTCGCTAATACCTATTTAAAATATTGCAATTGGCATCGAAATAATGCAATTAAGGGAAAGGTTTAAGGGAACAAAAACTAAATCTTATGGTTATTCTGTGTGAAATTTTAACAAATCGTTTTATTTTTTTTAGGTTATAACAATTTTATTACAGTTTTTCCTAAAAAGAAAAAATGGAAGAACTACACACACTGTATTTATTCATATATACATACTTCCCTCACATAATTTTATAAAATTGAATAAAGGCATTGTAAAGACTTTAATTTAAAAACATTAAATGTTTTGAGTGCATTTTATTTTAAGCAATTTTTAATGTAACCTTCGTAATATGATAACAAATACAGAAAGCAATAATTAGAAACGACTGTATAATCAATCAATCTATTAATAGTTGATCAAATCGCCTGGCATGGCAATGACATTACGTTTAAGGTCACGTGTTAAGTAATTTCTATTTTTGATCATAGTGTTTGTATTATAAATTGAATTGTTATAAATAGAAGAAAAAATGTTAATATTGTTATATTACGCATCATTTTCTTTCGCGGAAAAACTTTTAACTTTCGTATAAAATGCATGAAATACCTTTACTTACAAATGTGTGATTCCAGCTTTTCTTACAGCACAACTGACTACTTTAACGGCCGTTTGTATTGAATTTAATAATTGCGTGAGGTCTCCGGTTGCGGTGGGACATTTTTTCTGTTCTGCGAGAACGTGTCGCGTTAAAGTAATGCAGTTCGAATCCAATGGTTGAGAATTCATGTTTGTGGTCAAAACACTACATACAACGCGCACACTGTACGCTATACTAAATTGTGTTGTTTGTCGCTGACTTTGTGCTCTCGAATCCGATTGGTTGGCGAGTATACGTCAGCAACGAGCCTCCGATTATTTTGTCGTGGCATGGAATCGTGGAATTCTTAAAAAAATATTTGAAAGGTGTGTCCAATTAATATTGATATTAAAGGTCATGCTTTCAATAAAGTGGATGTATTGACTGATATAATCGAGGCAAACTCAATGAAATTTTTCAATTTCTCGAAATATTATTTCTTATGTAAACGATAAGTAAGTTTTGACTTTCCACAGGGAAACTCATAAATTATTTATTTATCTCAATAATTGAAATTCTGTTGCCTGTGTTGATTTAAAATTTGAATCTAAATAGTAAAAAAAAATATATATATATAAAAAACTGATAAATATAAAGCAAAGAAATAGCAAGCAACTTCACTTTCCCGAAATATTTATTTTTATTAATCCGTTTACGACGTTCGGGTATTACCGTTTGTCGTTTAACTAAGAAATGTTAAGTTATATATCGATTCGACGAGGCAGATTTTGATTGAATGAAGCGTGGGGTTCCTATCGCTAAATATAAAATGTTTCCCCCGAGACTTGGACATCTGATAGCAATCGATACGCGAAAGAACGAATATCACTTTTTGTGCATTTCTTAGATTGCTAAGTGCGCTATTGTGTTTTCGTTAAAGGAAGTAATTCATTTTAAAATTTATTATTATCGCTAATCGTGATATTTTGTTATACAGTGTAGTGATAAAGTTTGGAACAAAATTCATAAAATCGTTCTATAATGTTTTTAAGAAAATCGCTCGGACAGGTCAGTTTTTGTTTTTGAAATGCCTTCTGACGTTAATTTTTTTTGGAATGACGTCATTTGTTTTTGCACAATGACGTCATCATAATTTTTTTTAAATGACAACCCCCACTTTTTTCTTCTGTTTTTAATAGACTTTCTTACTACTTAAACGGTGATGTAAAAAAATTGGTACCTTACATAACAATTTTTTTGAATAAATGACACATTTAAATTTTT
>JAFFZR010028297.1:0-13365 GCA_018397195.1 Lethrus apterus | reverse complement strand
ATGTGTAAATGAGAGATTGTATTGAAACAATCCTCTGCATTTACACCACTTGATCGCTAATGCGTTACCCTTTACTACAAACGCGAACACATCACAGTGCTCCGTCGTTTGCAGAAGTAACATTTGCGATCATCGGCGTATCCTGCCGTCGGAAATTAATTGTAATTGAAAAAATGATTTGGCCACTATCTAACCACCATACACATACGCGTTTCGCCATCTATGGCTCGTCAGTGTGTCTTTGTGGATTAGATAATGGCTATATATATATAACACTGTGATGTGTTCGCGTTTGTAGTAAAGGGTAACGCATTAGCGATCAAGTGGTGTAAATGCAGAGGATTGTTTCAATACAATCTCTCATTTACACATAATGTCAGATCATACACGCAGTATAGAAAAGCCATTATCTAATCCACAAAGACACACTGACGAGTCATAGATGGCGAAACGCGTATGTGTATGGTGGTTAGATAGTGGCCAAATCATTTTTTCAATTATTGTAGGGATAACAAATAAAATAATAATAATAATAATAATATCGTAAAGGATTTTATGTATGTATAGCGTGTGGTCAAAAAATTATCGCCGCAAGTGAAAAATACACCATAAGAAACTGAAAAGGCAGCGCTGCTGACGAAGATCTAGAGGAGCGAGAATGCCGAAAGTAAAAAGAAAAATATGGAAGTGGCAATACTCAGTCCCAATTGTGAAAGAGACGAAATGTAGTATAAAATGAAATCATCGAGAAAAGAAGTATTAAACAAAAAATGCTTTGACAGTTGAAAAAGAAGCATAAGAAACAAAGAAAGCGAGAGAACAGGAAGAATGGAGAAAAGAATTCCTTGAAGAAATTAAAGCCATCAGAAGAGAGAATGTAAAAAGAAAAACGAAATTACATAAACTGGAAGGGAACCACAAAAAAGTGTTAATACAACAAGTCCGGTAAAATAAATGTTGGAAGAAAGCGAAAAAAGTTTAGGTGAGAAAACAGAAAAAAATGGATACGGGCAAATGAGATTGCGAGAACATAAACAGTCACGATTAAACAATGTTCGATGTTGATGGTAAAGGTAGATATGTTGGAGATGATCAGATTGAGGCAGAATGTAAAGCACAGATCAAAACCAATTTTAGTAAAAAAAGAGGATAAGAGGAATATTATGATAAATGAAAGTACGTTAGAAAGAAACATTCAGTATCTCCCCCAGATACTGAGAGTTCAACTGGCGAGAGAAAAGAAAACTGTGGGGGAAAAGAATAAACATGATACCGAACAACGAAGCTAAGCCAACCGTTGCACTGTTATAACGCCGAAATCGAAAAATTAGAAAAACAAAGTCTGAGGATAGTTGACTGGGAGTTGGCGAATCAAGAATCAAGAAGGCGAAATGATTTGAGAGCCTTGATTTTACTGATGTTGTTAAAACTTGAGTAGATAGGGAGAAATGGGAAAAAATAAAGGAGAAATTGCTACAGAATGGTAGTGGAAGTTCCTAGAAAAGAAAACAAAAAGGTGCATAATAACTGGAGTAAATCGAAATTAAGGGTAAACATCTAAATTACAAAATGGATAATAAACACTTTCGTTACACCGTTATTTTTTAAATGCTATTTAAATATGTCGATTTGGTATGAGTGGTTTAGTATCATTGATTCATTCTGAAAAATAACACTGGCAAATATTCTTTGTAATAGTCGATTGTTTTAAGGCTTGACGATATAAATTTCAGTTTCACAAACTTGTTAGATAAAGTTTCGTACAAGTTTTCTCCAAGTGCATTTTGTAGATTGGACCGAAGCCAAGTACTTCTAGAACGCGGTCGCGATGCTTGAAAAACGAGTGAGCGTTGAACTTATCAACTCGCATCCACTGTAAAAGTAGTACGTTTTAGAGGTAGTTGCAAGATTTTATTTAGTAACACTTGTCATATTCAAGACCACATTATTTGTCGTAATTTATGAAGCATTTTCCTGTATTATTACATGTAATTGTAATAATTCATTAAATTGCAAACCCTTCCTTCAATATAATTATATATTATTCAGATTTTGTATAGTTTTTTAAATCAAAATCCACTTCTGCAAAACTATATAGGTGTTCTGTTTAAAAAAGTAAATGTTTTCCTTTAGATTGTACGCCTAAACTTTTCCCTCGTCTCTTAACATTTTTTCAATAGTAACATGGACATCTTAACAGATTCTAATTTAGTTCATTACACTTTATAATAATCATTGATTTTAACTTGATATAAATAAGAAACTTGTTACATTCTCCTATAATTACATAATTGTATTCTTCTAGTCTACATAAATATATCTGCATTCTTCCAATAAAGAAAGTGCAGCGCACCGTAGTAAGTGGTAAAGTGGAGTTTACCGCTAAATGTCTGACCACAAATTCAAAGCGCTGACATATATATCACTGTGGGCCTACATAAGTTCACTTCTATGTAATGCTATTTATATTATTCGAAGTTGGATTGTCGTTGTTTTTAATACGAAATCGTAAGTAAATCATTCAATGGTTGACAGCAGCAAACGATAAGAAAGTAATATTTTAGCAATACTTTCAATGTGTCTACATCGACGGAAGTTACATTTAAAGAAGACGAATAGCGGCACTTCATTCTTAAGAAAATTACACCATATTGTTTCCTGACTAATTTATGCCCTATGTTTGTATTGAATGTTTTAATGTAAACAATAATTATATGCGCTAGTGTACACATAGCATAATTACAGCCCCTATTAGATATACACACACAAAAACGTATCTCTATATACCGGGTGTAGAATGGATTTTCGTACATAGGAATTTTACATGCAAAACTAATAATTTGCGAAAATTCCCTCCCCTAATTATTTTACCACAAAACCTTAAATACAAAAATTGTAGAGCATTAAAAATAGGTCCAATTTTTTTCTTCTTTCCTTATTAACACCCTCCGGGGCTGCACAATTAAAGGAACAAGAATTGAAGAAATGATACAAAATAGCAACAGCCGTGACGTATGACAACGAAAAGTAACAAAATCCATTTATTTGACACTAGAATTTGTCAATTTTAGTAGGGACGTTTAAATCTGCTTTAAGCATACGTTTCAAGTCGTTTGCAGAAAAGAAAAAATGTGCTGAACAGATTTTAAAATTTTATTGAACTTGGTAATAAAGGCAGTTGTAGTAATAATTAAATTAAATGTTCAAACAAGTCTCCGTTGACAGCTGAGCAGTACCCCAATCTGTCGTAAAAATTTCTTCTAGTTGCAGCAAGTTGATAGAATGATATTTAACGACATTCTGCAAGTATTGCAGCTCTTAAAGCGTCCACATTTTGATACGTCCTTCTATCATTTGGCGAAAGATCTGGAGATTTTGGAGTCCAATTAATTTCTCCACTTCGACCTATCCAGCGATTTGGGAATGCATGATTTAAATAGTCTACAACATCGCGGTGGTAATGTGGTATCGATCATGTTGATACCAAAATTCGTAATTAATTCCCACTTCGTCGATAGCTGGCCCGGCTTCTTCTTGCAAAAAAATTAAATGCAGCACCAGTTAAACGGTCTAATTATGTGAGGACCTAGTATGCCAGCCCAAACATGGACACTACTCCGGTATTGCGTATGAGTCTGCAACGTTAAATGTTCATTTTGTGTACTCCAGTAGCGATAATTTTGTTGATTTGGTTCACCAGTTAACTGAATTCGACACTCATTGCTGAATAAAATCCTAGATAAAAAGTTTCGGTCATCATTTGCCAACTCAAATCATTATTTCACAAAACTGCATTCTATTTTCCTTTATCCTTCTCGAATATTTTTTGGTGCTTTTCGTATTTATAAACCCGAAACCGCGGATCTTGACTGTTTAAAATTTTCTAAGCAGTAGTAAAATGAATCTCCACATTATTATCTATTTGTCTTAAGGAGACATTTTTGTTCTCTGCAACGCTTAAGAGAATGGCATCTACCTTCTCTCTATTTACACCAGCGTTACGTTCTGGCACTTACATTTCTTATTAACGATGCCGTTGGTCTCAAACTGCCTAACAATTCTATTCAGGGTGTTCAAATTTAGAACTGGTCGGTCTGGTTAGAATCCAGCAAAAGTTGCTGGTATGTCCCTAAAAGACAATCCAAAGCAGTACAATTTAATAAAGTCGACTTTCTCTTCTTGGCTATAGGAATCCATTTTAAGAATCAGCAAACTTATTTTTTGTCAAAATGTGACATGTATTATTACTGTCAGGATTCATGGCTAGTACTATTTATGGGTTCATTCATAATACTTTTCCTTCAAGTCTAGCAGGACCAAAAGGTGTTAGAAAATAAATAACAAACAATTTAGATACATTTTTTTTGTCTACAACTTTTGTGTTTAACATTTTCCTATAAAATAATTAGGGGAGGGAATATTCGCAAATTATTACTTTTGCATGTTAAATCCCTATGTACGAAAATCCATTCTACACCCGGTATAATTAATATTTTTGACAAAATATTATTTATTTTCGCATACAATTACAAAATTATGTTTTCCAAAAGATTTCTATAATATAAAAGTAAAAAAAAAACAATAATAAAATTTAATGTACAGCGTGGGCACATTTCGATGTTTTAATAGGGAATTTCGATGACCATAAGACATACAAAAAAAATACCCTACAATCCTAGATCGCTTTTTTTTGGAGAAAAATTCAATGGTGAAAACCAAAGTTGGCTATCGTCTTTTGTTTTCGAGTTATGGGCAAAAATTCGATTTTTTCAATTTTCGTTTTATGCCTATATCTTGCTTATTTGGAAATATGAAGGAAAATAATGACCACGTTCTTTAGGCACTTTTTTGATAAGAATGCAGTGGCGTTATTGGTTTTTTGAAAAAGTTCTCTAAATTCGAGTTGTAATTTTTTATATGGAACTCATAGTTGGCTGTGGCTTAACTAAAAAGAGAATTTTATTCCCTTTTCAACAATATATAACATGTATGGTCAATTAATAATTTTAATACAGATATAGAACCACTCTTTTTGGGAATTTAGGTTCAGGTTCAGGCGAATATCAGCTCTCGTTTGTTGAAAACTTGAAGTACACATTTCTAATAGTCAGTCAGTGTTTATTTTACATTTTTTCATTTTGAAAATATGTGCAAGGAATTTGTAGAAAAATAAATATATTTTAATGCGTAAGAAGCTTCATCATTCAAAACATATTTTTACGAATATTAATATTTGTAATCAGGGTTTAATATATGTGTGTCAAATTTAAAAGATTCTTTTGGATTCCAATCCATGGTATTATTGTTCTCCTATCTCCTCCATCTGAACGTTTTACATCCATTGGCTGCTTATTTATTCTTTTATTTTTTGTTCTGTGATGTTGCTATTATTCTTAAATCGTCTGCATATGCTATTGTTGAGTCCTAAAGTTTTGCTCGTAGTTTCCCTCCATGACAAAATAAAACAAAGTCGAATAAAACAAAGTTCGTTCCCTGATTTACACCTCTGGTTGTCAATTTTCCATTATGATTTCTTGTTGTTGGAGAGTTACTACAGTATTCCTCATTTTTGGTAATCCAAGTTTTCTTAGTTCCGGTAGTGCCTATTCTCATTCTGTTAGAGATATCAGAGTCAAGAAAACGAGATTCTCTTTTCGAGTCTCGTCCCTTTTAAAGCTTATGTACTCTTTGTTACGATATCATATTCTCTTGCTTTTTAGAAGATCTGTTTCATTCACTGTTGACCGACTCTATCAAGGCATTACTGGCAATCCCCTATGACTTTCTGTGACTTCTTTAATTATATTGTTGATGATACTTGAGAATACGTCATAAGTTACATTAAGTAACGTTACCCTCTGTAATTAGTACAGTATTCTTTTTCTTCTCTCTAATGTATTGGTATGTAATCCCTTTACTTCACTCCTCCGACATGGTTCTTAAATCCGTATTTTCTGCACTAATTGGTATATTTTTTCTTTGCTTTTCTATTCATTTAGTATTCTTTTTAGTGATCATTCCATATTTTTTCATTTCTTCGCTCTTACTATTTGTCCTTATTTATCTATCTACATCTTTTGCTTTTTTTTACGGATTGTGTCCTTTTAGTTTATCATATATTCTTGAATTATTTTTGTTTTCCTTTTCAATTTCTTCTAACTTCTTATTTAACCATCACTGTCTTCTTTATTTAAGAAACAATAACAATAATGCGCTACTCTTCATAAGAAAATAAACGGGCGGGGAAGCGGGGCGATCAGTGAAGTTTTACAAAAGTTTCAGAATTAGAAAAAGTTAATTAAATTACCAATAAATAAGGTGACAAATTATTTTTTTACGAAAAAGGAGTACGGATGGATGGAAAAAGGTTATTGTATGGGTTTTTAAAATTTATAGTTGGATTTCTATGGATTATGTTCGCTTATAATTGAAATTATTGAAATTCAAAAGGTCAGTTTTTAAAAGGTCTATGTTCGCTCCGTAAGTGAATTTTAAAATTTATGGTTTGGTTGGCTTTGGTTAGGTTGACTCCGTAATTCAAATTATCAAATTATTTAAATTCAAAAGGTCAGTTTTTCAGTTTTTAAAAATTTGGTTGGGTTCACTCCGCAATTGAAATTCGAAAGGTAAAAGAGAGTGTACAAAAGTAGTAAAAAGGACTACAAAAAAGTATAAAAGGGAGTACAAAAGAAAATACAAAATTCAAATAATCTATAAGAACAATGGGCTACAGCCCATTTAGCCCAATGTTAAAGAAATAGTAATTATTTTCACTGACAGCGGAGTAAAATGCTTCAAAAAACTTTTTCATTTCAAGTAGTAATTTTCCAGATGTGTTTATTATTCCAACTTGTGTTGTTTGCGGAAATTATTTTCCATTTTTCGTTATAATACGAACGAAATCTTTAAAACCGCATCGAGTAAATGCAATGTTCTTTCAAAGTTAGGTATCGAATTTTATAATAACTTTTTAGCAATTAAGAAAAGCTTTAGTACAATGTTAAAATATAACACACAACAAAAGTCAGCTATATAAAGCGAAATAATTTTCTTAATCTTTATGCACATTTCTGGAAAATTTCTGCTTGAAACGATAAAAGGAAAAGCTTAAGTTCTTTGTTGCGTTTGTTTTCGTAGGCAAAGAAAGAATTTTACATCCGCACTTTATTTATTTAATGCAAAGTTTTATTATTTTTCATCTGAAGTATATAATTGTAGGTTCTTTTGAAATATACGGTTTATCAAAAAGTTAATGAATATTTTCCGAAATGTTTTATGTTTGATAAATACTTTATTATTATTTATTTATTTTCTAGCGACTCGAAATATGGCAAAATAAACAAAAAAAACCTAAAACCTTATAGATGGATGATATGCGGCTCTGCAATCCGCTACTGCTGAGAAGCACTGGGTTAGATAGTGAGGATTAAAAAATACATATCAAATGCGTATAAATTGAAAAATATAGTTTCATAGACTTTGTCGTCTGCGCCGTCTTCGTGTAGCCAGCTGGGCCATCACAATCATACACTGAATTTTTTCTCGTAGAATTATACTCTTCTCCACATTCATCATATGTGTCTTCTTTTTCGTCTGGCAATTCAGTTTTTGTGAGTGTTTGAATTGCTGGCCCGACTGTCTTAAGCCGGCCTTTCACTATACGAACCCAGACCCGACTCCCAACCGAGACCCGACACACGACTCATTACACCAACCGATGTGCGACTTGTCGCTCATCACCATTCATTAGCGGATCGGTCGGCGGACAAGTCGGGACGGACCAATCCGACGGACCGATCCGATAATGAATGGCCGGCTTTAAGCTGATCAAGTTTGTCAAGACTGCGCCTTTTACGTGTATTTTGTGTGTGTTCCATGGCTTTGTTACTATCATCTTCTCGCCGTAAGAGATGTAGCACTGTTAATTATATCAGCAGCGAAGGCTGATTCAAGAGGGTACCGGACATACCACGAAAAATTTTTCCCCAGGCACGACTCGAACCCTCGACCCACAGTCTCTCACACTGAGAGTCCGGCCTTTTTACCACTTCACGCTTCACTTTCTTCTTCAACTGATGTGTCGTGAATTCGCTGTTTTTGGAATAGTTTTCGTTATGTTCTTTTTTCTATTGTTTTTTTCCTTATGAATTTTAGTTTGTTTTTCGATTTTTCTTTCTGGGATAGAATTTTGGTTTCA
Source organism: Lethrus apterus (assembly GCA_018397195.1). Lineage (NCBI taxonomy): Eukaryota > Metazoa > Arthropoda > Insecta > Coleoptera > Geotrupidae > Lethrus > Lethrus apterus. Next base: position 5,168 of record JAFFZR010028297.1, on the reverse strand, counting down.
AAATTTAATATTGTTTTTCTTGTTTTCTTTATTTCTTGCTCCATATTTAACTTTATGTTATTGGAGGTATTGCGTTTAACATTTTCCCTGATGTAATTTCTAAGATGGTAGTGATTACAGTTAGGTATTGCCGTCAAACAGTATGTTTTTAAAAATCAGTGGTATTATATTTAACAAGTACAGATATTTTTACGACACGATGTTTTTTTGTGTCACTAGTTTTTCGAAGAATCACAAAAAATCTTCAATTTCGAAAAGGTTTCTTGTAATATTGCTGCTATTTCAGCTCGAATGTTATCCTTGGAGTGTTGCAGAATAGCTTGTTTATTAATGTAAACTTTAGATTTCAAATAGCCCCACAGGTAAAAGTCAGGTGCAGTTAAATCCGGTGAACGAGCCGGCCGATTAAAATCATCATATTTGGATATTAAGCGGTTTGGAAAAATTTCCAAGCTATTGCGCTATTGTTGAGCTGTGTATCGATTCATTTTAAAACTTTTTGAGGCAATTAACAATAATTTGAAACAAATTTAAAAATAAAATTAAAGAAAATCAAAATATATCAAGAGCAAATGGAGTGATTAATTTTGGAACAGCCGTTATTTTGCTTTTATTTTTATATTTTACTGGTCTCATATCTATTTACTTCTCTGTTTGATGTTGTTCCCTCATGTGTATCTTTTACCTCAATCTGGTAATGATCCTAATTTGCAAATATTTCATGGTCTTTTGTGTATTTCTTCTTACATTGTCACAATTTTCTCTATAAGACGATTAATGTGGTCCATTGGTATCGAACACGCGGCCCGCAAGACCTTTTAGAATGCGACGAGAATAAAAAAAAAATTATTTAAAAAAGATTGTCTCTTTTGAATTTCAATTACGGAGCGAACCCAACCCCTATTAAGAACACCCTTGATAAGTTCCTTTTTTTCCGCGGCCCACTGCTCTTCATATTTACTAAAATGAGCTATACTGACACCTTATTTTTAAGTAGCACATTCTATCTGATATTGTTTTAAACATTTTGTGTACAACTTTGATTCACTTTTCTGTCAAAAATTCTATACCGAAGGACATCATTTCGGTATAGAATTTTCGATGAAACCTTTATATTCTACAACTGTTATCTAGTTTCCTTGTTTGTTTAGTTTCCTGTAAAGCTTTTATATCTATCTTCCAACGTGTAATTTCGAAATGTGATGAGACATTTTATTCTCACATCTGTATATATATATGTTCCTCTTGCATTCGATGCTTTGATTTTGTTTGATAAATTTATATTTTCAAAATCTAAGTCGAAAATTAATAACAAATAGAGGCAAATAGCAATAAAAAAAATTTGTAAGTTCGGTGGCTTTGAAACTTTTTACCAAAGATCGATAACAAGAAATCACAAAATTAAAACAAAAATAAATTGTTGGTTTCACTTAATTTATTGTATTATTACAACAATTGTTTCACCACACAGTGGCTTCTTCTGGTAGAAGAATATACGTAACTACAAAGTAAACGAAAATATCCTTATATGCTTAAAAATTGGTGGAGAGGGAATATTAATTAACAATTTTGTAAAGGGAGATTTAATAAGGGAGAGTTAGTTACTTCTATCTGAATCATTTAACAATATACTTAGTTTGTTATTTTTGTTTATTTCTAAACTTTCTAGAAGGTTAAGTTTCCTACTTTGGTTGTGTGTATGGAGTATTTTGAAATTAGGATTAAAAGTGTGGATGTTTTCTAACAAATTGTCGTAATAATACAATAAATCAAGTGAAACCAACAATTTATTTTTGTTTTAATTTTGTGAATATGAAGCTTCACCATGTATCTATCAAATCTATTCAATTTTTAACAAGAAATCAGTTTAAAATTCTTATAAATTAACGCCCCCTTTTTGAATACCACTTATAATTAATGAGGAATTCAATGTTTTTCGTTTCCAAGGAAACGTACCTCTTACAAACTTTGATAATTTTCTGTTACTTGCTTTCTGACTAACAAGTCAGCGGTTGTCAATAAGTGAGCACCAATTACTTAAGCATTTAAAAAAATATATAAACAGCTGTTACTTTCCTGTTTTTAAAGTTTTATTAATTTTACATTGTATAAACAATCAGGTATCTTCGATTTAAACTTAAAATGTTACTAGCATAGTTTGTAAAAAATGTAACTTCCTGGTTACGGTTTCTGGTTAAAAGTTTGTTAAGAAAAAATATTTATTTTTGTCTTCTCTTACTGCTCTTTTACTCCTCCGTACTTTATGAATAATATTGATATTAATATTGAAAAAAAAAATAAATGTCCGACTGCAAGTCAGCAAAAAACGAATTTCGAGCAAGAAATGGCACACAATAATGAGATTAAAGGCTTATGGAATATCTTAGGTGTCCACTCAGCGACGACACCTTTGATGTTCGTATATCCGATTTTTGTGATGGCAAATACAAAATGGGGTCATACAGTGTTTGTCAATACTGTTATGTGTAAATGAAACCTCTGCACACTTTAAAACTTAAGTAAGTATTACATTACTAAATGATATATAAAATTGTTAGAGAATGTAAAAAACAAAAATCTCATATTTACAGTAGAAATAGCTACTCAATTACAATGTGTTAAACTGCCAACCTCAAGTGTTCTTATACAAAATTGTACAACCATTCAACGATTATATTTCGTCTTATTATGGTCAGTAAAGATATTGTCACTCTAAGTTACCAATGTCAGCCACTAACACTTGAACCCAGGACCTTGAGGTTACTAGCCTATTCACTAAACCATAATATAACCCAATTGAAAAATGCTAATAATAATAAGAACGACTAAGAGAAAATGTTATATAGTATGTTAATTCGGTATCAACGTCAGTTCGAAGTGTTTCAAAGCGATGTCAACTGTGTGTTGCGAATGACGCACGTCAATTTGAATATTCAATATAAGTCTGACCTTGAAAAGTATGATTTTTTGAAAAATCTCTATGAAAATTTAAAATTTGCCATACATGTTTATATTGTTGAAAAGGAAAAAAAATATCTTTTTATTTAAGCCACAGCCAACTATGAGTTCTATGTAAAAAATTATAACTTTATGTCACAACTCAAATTTGGAGAAATTTTTCAAAAAACTAACCATGCCACTGCATTCTTATCAAAAAAGTGCCTGAAGAACGTGGACATTATTTTCCATTTTTCCAAATAAGCGGGATATTGCCATAAAACGAAAAATGACAAAAAATGAATTTTTGCGCATAACTCGAAAACAAAAGACGATAGCCAACTTTGGTTTTCACCATTGATTTTTTTCTCCAAAAAAGGCGATCGAGGATTGTAGGATAATTTTTTTGTATCTCTTATGGTTATCGAAATTCCCTATTAAAACATCGAAATTTGCCCATCCTGTACTATAAAAATACGTAATTGTTCTTATCAACATGTGCGTCAAATACATATTAATGACAAACATGTATGTATTTAGTTTTGGTGGAACTAAGACTAACTTATAGTAAAATTAGCCATAATTCCATGTATAGGGGCGCTGATAGAATATCAAAATCCAAACGCGTTTTTCCGGTAAACGATCTTAATGCATTAAGCTCCACTATGTCGCTAAAAGTTATAAAATATGTATTGTGAAAGTATAATATCCAAAAAGCAAGCAATGGCTAACATTTTAAAATAGCTAATATTTATATCTTTTTTATTACACCCGTTATAAGATCGTTGCTATTACTTCACGTTGGATAAATTGCTAATCCTAGTCATATATGTCGCAGCTGGTCCAAAACGAACTGTAAATCAATTTCGTTTTTTATTGCGTATTTCACGAGTGTCACAATTCAATTTTCTCTAATAACTATAGATTTGTTCCAACAAACGATTTAGAACGATTCTGGATTTTTTCCACCTATCACAGTTACTTGAAGTCACAATTTTGCAATCTGCCCTGGGTCAATAAGTGTTTTTTTTTGTGGCTAGAGAGTGGTGACATGTAGAGTAACACTCCACTCTCTTTTAAAAATCAATCTAAATCTTAAATCTAGAGTTTATTTGTCTATGTGATCTTAAGTCTAAACTTATCTGGGTCCTGTAGTCAGGTCGGGTGGTAACAGACGCTGTGATATTTAATTTCGAACTTGTTTAATTTCGAACTGTTTAGTTTCGAACTGTTTGTTGGAACATACTTTATAATGCTATAATGATGAATATTGTTTAACGTATTATTGTTATTTTATCTACGACTATTAAGTAAATATGACATACATTATTAACTCATTATAGGTATTAAATAAAATCTCATTATTTCATTATTTACAACTCATTATTTCATTATACAGGGTGATTTATAACGTACGAAGAAGACTAAAAGGATAATAAGAGAAGACCAAAATAAACATTTTTTCTTAGTAAACTTTTGACCAAAACACAGTAACCAGAAAGTTACAGCGAGTTAAATTTAAATCGATTAATGAACATTCTTTACAAACTATACTAGCAACTGACATTTCAATTTTAATTTGACGATACCTGGTTGTTATTTATACAATGTAAAATTAAGAAAATAATAAAAATTTGAAAACATAAAAGTAACAGCTATTGAATTATTTTTAAAATTACATTAATTATAATGCAGCATACTGCGTACAACTCAATGTTTGCAAAATGCGTGAAACCAGAATTTAGGTAAATAGAAAATATTTTAGGAAAATATTTATAGGTTAAATTCCAAAAACACCTAAATAACTTCAAAACTTAAGAGATATGGAACCCTAATACAGTTTAAAAGACAATTAAATTTGCTACACGATAAACTTATAAAATACAGGCTCTTCAATTTAAAATAAGCCCAATATTACTGTTTGAATTCGCTAATAAAAAAAAAAAGACCTTTATTTGGCATATCTCGTATATACATTCTCATTTACTTTCCGATTTTTTCCTTGACTACTTTTAATAACTCCTCTCCCTTCCCCATCTCGCTGAAGCAGATTCTCCATTTTTTCCCCCTACTCCTCACCTCCTTGTCCCATCCTCCGTCGCACTCCACCATCCAGTGCTCCCATGTGTCTTTCCCTTTTCCACACAACCTGCACCTTCTGTATTCCTCCCCCATCCAGTACTTGTTCCCCTTCTCCTCGTTTCCGCACCTAAACCTCGCTATCCTGCTCT
>JAFFZR010028296.1:0-13366 GCA_018397195.1 Lethrus apterus | reverse complement strand
GCGTTATTTTCATAAAGAGTATATACTTTTTGTGGTTTTTATGGAAAAAAATTGTATTTCCTTAGAATATGGTGAATTGTTCGTGATCAGGTTCGGCACAACTCGTGCAATTCTTACGTTCTGATTAGCAGACGAACATAATTTATGCCGCATTGCATATTGGTAATATTGGTATTATTACCAAAAACTTGTACTGTTTTGACAAATTGCGTGACTGACAAATATTTAAATCTTATTTAGTCATTACAAACATTTAGAATATACTTTTCCTATCGTTTTCTTTGATCACTTGATTTAAAAAAAATTTACATGAATTCCTTAATTTCTAGACTTTTGTTTAACGTATGGGTATGGTTGCTTATATTTTTATATTCAGAAAAAAAATCTGTGAGAATGCATAAAAAATATATACAGAAAAGAAGAAGAAGAAAAAATATTAATTTGTTTTAGTTTTATATAGTTTTTATCCAATTTGGATAAAAACTAAGCAAGATACAGCGCCAAAGGTTTTCCGCCAGTCAGCCTGTATATATACAGTGTGTTCAAATTGAAGTCGGCACTATTGCCAACTTTGTTACTATTAAAGATACGATGTTGGTTAAATTACCAAAGTAGTAGAGTTTTTTCTTCCGATTACGACGGTAAAATTTTAAAAACAATTGAACTTCGCGTTTTCGAGATATTAAAAAAAACAAAATTTTTTTAAATGGAACACCCTGCATATTTATGTAGCAGTCGGTAGAAAATGAAATTTTGCACAAAATCTTCTTATACTACTATATTCCAAAAATGAAAAACAAAAGAGCTACGACGATATTAATACAGGTCACCGCACATGCGATAACTTCGTTAGTAGAAAAGCTGCGGTGTTGGTCAATACATCAAAAATGTGTAGTTTTTTCTACTGATTACAATGGCATATTCAAAAAACAATTGCCAGTCGCATTTTCGAACTGCTTGCTTTGATACTCATTTACTTATTTTATATTAAAATTTGGCCTTTCATCTTACGGTTGTACTATTAGAAGAGTATTCTATGTAAAATATACAGGATGTCTCATAACAATTTTTGTTGTTAGTTCGAAAATGCGACTCGCAACTGTTTTTTTGAGTACGCCATTGTAATCAGTAGAAAAAACTACACATTTTTGATGTATTGACCAACACTATAGCTTCTCTAACAAAGTTATCACATGTGCGGTGACCTGTATTAATGTCGTCGTAGCTCTTTTGTTTTTCATTTCTGGGTTATAGTAGTATAAGAATATTTTGTGCAAAATTTCATTTTCTACCGACTGCTACATAAATATACAGGGTGTGCCATTTAAAAAAATCTAATTATCTGAGTTGGCTCTGAAATGTGATGCGCAATTGTTTTTTTGTGTGGACCGTTGTAATCAGCGGAAAAATCACTGCATCTTTGCTAATTTAACCGACTCTGTAGCTCCAAACATAACGAAAATAGCAATAGTGCGCAGAAAACTTTGAACAGCCTGTATAACAAGATCCTAATTTATAAAGCCATGATAAAATCCATATAGACCTACGGCATAGAGCTTTGGGGATATGCCAGCAAATCAAGTATTTCTATACTCCAGAGGTCCCAATCTAAAATCGTGCAATGATACCCTTCACAAAGATCTTGGCATACCATTTATCACAGAAAAAATCCAGAAGCGTAGCAACAAACATCATGAACGATTAGAGGCTCATGCTAATCCTCTCATACAATCATTACTGGAACCACAAAGAGATAGACGACTGAAAAGACAACTCCCCATACATCTTAAATGAAACAATGAAATATTGAGGTCCCTTCATTGGAAGAGTCCTCATCCTGCCACTAATAAACTTACAGCGACGAGTTCTACACTAACAAATTAGTTATCTCTTTTTAATTTGGTTACACGCTCAAGAAAAAAAAAGATAAGTATTATAATCAACCAAGAATTTGACACTAGTGACAAATTACCGTATAGAATACATGTGATTCTGAATGCTGATTTATTGTAAATAAAATTTTTTTTAGATAATCCGTAGGTAAATGTAATTAAGGGGGGGGGGTACTTAAGAAAATTATCGCACGCTGTACGTCGGGTTGTCTAAAATATAATATGGGACATAATACCAAATGATGGGGACAATAAATACTACTTCGCAATAACTCTAATAGTTCAGCCTAGAAGAAGAACACAGGATTATCTTTTGAAATGCAGTTCGCGCGGAAGAAACACGCTTTTAGAATTGTAGACCGTTCGTGAACGGTTATTGAACGATTAACGTTTAAAAAAAAAAACAAAGCTACTATTATAATTTGTGAAGTTCGAATCATTCAAGTTTCAAGTCAACAACCATAAAGCATGTCTGTTTTGATATTCTAGTAAATGTTTCTTTAGATTATCGTCCTTGTCCATTTCATGATGAGCACAGCGGACGGTGCACCTCAAATTAGCATTTTATAGACATCTCGTACCATGGGCGTACCCCGCGAGGGGCAATAATTAAATGGTTATAAGGTGATGAAAGGATACAAAATTAGGTAGGGCGACGGCGTTTTGAAAAAGTTCAAACCCAAAAAAAATGGTATTAGTATAAGACATGTAATGTAGAATAAAAATCTACATTTCTTATCAAGCACATAATTGTAATACCTAATAAAGCACTGCTATAATTGTATATAATTTTCTTAAAATGTTGGTATCATTTCCGTTCTAAAATGTTACAACCTAAACGACCACTGCTTGCCCCCCCCCTCCAGTTTTGGTCCTGAGTACGCCCATGTCTCGTACCTACCAATACATTGTTTGAATTGTGTGTTGCCTATGTGCCATTTTATCGGTGTTCAATTTGTGATCAATCTCATTGGCTTCAACTTAATTTTTTTAAGAGCAGGATTAATTTGAAAAAAAAGTAAATACATCGTTGTTCAGAATGAAAATATCTTCAAAAAAAGTACTTTATAACCACAGTAAGCTTTATAATTTATAATATATAATATAATATAATTACAAATTTGAACCGTGAGTCGCTAGGACAAATATTGGTTGTTTCGTTCATGTAGTTACAATTTTTTCAAATGCCTCACCTTATGCGATTTTTGCGTGGAAATTGACCATTTTGTAGCATCGCGTTGATCAAGTAAAGCCCCCCCCCCCTTAACAGATACATTTATCCTCTCATACAGCGCAAAATATTAATAACATATTATTGTATTATTCTAAGAAAATGAAATTAGAATCTTTGCGTTGATATAACTCATTAATCTCATTCAGGGAAGTTTTGTTACTTCACTGGCAACATGAAATGAACCAACACAGATTCCTTTTGAATCCAATTTCGGTCACATATTCGCCGACATCCATACATCATAAGCGACACCTTCCATGCAACTACATGGGCAATTTCACGAAATTGCTTTTGTCAATGCCGTTCGTGTTTCTGTAAAAACATGACAAATGTTAGCTTTTAAACACTTTTTGTTTTTATGCATTTTGTAATTACAAGGGAAAATATTGCTTTTTAAGTTGTATAGTCTGAATATTGATCACTGTGGTATTTACTAAGAATGAAAAATATATTTCTTCACAGTAGTTAATGTATTTAAGAAATATGATTTACATTCGTATATGAAAACAGTATTTTGAAATCGTGTTGTTAGGCGCCTTTTATAACTAACCAATTCGGATTAAGCTCATTCTTGTTGTAACATACTCATTACGCGTCATTAAATTTATTTAAAACAAGGATAATAATTCTTTTAGCTAGAAGTATATCAATATTAATTAAAATGCAAATTTTCAACAAATATGAACAAAATTAGATAATATGAAAATAATTTGTGATCATTCAAGATGGTGGATAAGCCGTGTGCACTTTAATTAATTGGCAGTTTTTCAAAATGTTTTAAACGTTTTAAATGTAAAGTGAATACAATAATAATTTGCACTCTTATTGACGTTGCTTGCTCGATTATGTTGATTTCATAGGATATTTTGTTCGGATTCAGATAAAATTCCTTTTCTTTCCGTTTATATTTTTAATAGTCATTTTTAATTTTATTTGGATAACTTTTAAATTAAAATAATATTTTCAGGAACTGTGCGTGGCTTCAATTTTTCATTCTTCGACATGGCCTCCGAGGTAACCACGCAGAACATCTCTACGTTGAATTGTTGCTAAACGATAATGGACAGCGATAGATCACGTGTAAGTACTCTTATAGAAATAATTTTAACTTCACTACTGTTATTGTTTATTTTATATATATTTTTTTATATTTGTTGTTTACTCATTGATGGCCAATTAATTTGTGACAAATACTAATAGAAATGTATTATACAGGCTCCTGCAATAGTACGTCCGTTTTTCATAACTCGGGCAGTATGCTAGATAACCATTTAAAATTCTGGGGATGTAATATACTAGTAATCCTGCATCTTCCAAAAATATTTTCGTATATACAGGTTGTTTCAACAAAAGGTGGCACAGTAAAATTTGATTTTTTTAAATGGAACACCTGTATATTTTTACATTATTTAAGATATCAGATTGCCCTCCCCAGAATATCAAGGTAACTTGTTTAGCCGTTTCAGAGTTGCAATTGTTTTTGTTAAAAAAATGTAAATTACATATTATAAATAAAAAAACCACTACGTCCAAACGCTTAGATTTTTTGCATTAAAATTTATTGTGTGAATTTACGGAAGTTGGGAGATGAAATCGCTAAATTATTTCTATCAGCGGATATAAAGGATAGTCAGTATGAAAGTATCAACTTTACCAACTTTGAAATTATTTTTCACGATTTTTTTAAATGGAACATCCTGTATATTTTTACAAGAAGTGATGCAGAATTAAACTCTTCGTTGATCCATCTTAGTTTCCCTATATCTGTCTTTAGTAGTTTCTACGATAATCGAGGATATTCAAAATTGTAACGTTTTCAATAATGCAATTGTAAAAGATAATCGAGTTGGTGGCTAATAAGAAATGATGTACGAGATTATCTCAATAACACCCACACCCAGAGATGGTTGGGAAGGAATGGTGCTGTAAGATGGCCGCCTAGATCTCCGGACCTTACACATCTTGATTTTTATTTATGCGGACGTGTAAAAGAAATTGTTTATGCTGAAACTCCAACAACAGTAGAAGATATGAAAGAAAGAATAATTAACGCTTTTAGAAGCATAACATCTGAAGAATTAAGTGAGTTCAGAGAGTGTTCATAAACAGAATCAATCTTTGTTTGCAACAAGAAGGAAGACACTTTAAACATTTGTTACCTTAGATTTTTGTTTGTTTCTGTAAATGTGATTGTTTATCACTTTAATTGAATTTAGTTTTAATATTCAAACACATTTGCCCAGTTTTGTATCAGTCTTTGTTTCTTTGTTTGTTTTACCATTTTCCGTTTCAACAAATTTTGTTATTAATATTAATTTTCTTTCAAAAGAATAACACTTTGACACTTTTTCCTTAATTCAATTCGCTGTTAAGCTAGTTTAAAATAGAAAATAAAGTTGAATACTGGAATTTTGAATATCCTCCATTATCGTAGAAATTGCTAAAGGTAGGTATAGGGAAACTACGATGGATCGACGAAGAATTTAATTCTGTATCACTTCTTGTAATAATATACAGGATGTTCCATTTAAAGAAATCGTGAAAAATAATTTCAAAGTTGGTAAAGTTGATACTTTCATACTGACTTTCTTGTATATTCGCTGATAGAAATAATTTAGCGATATCATCTCCCAACTTCCGTAAATTCACACAATAAAGCGTTTGGGCGTAGCGGTTTTTTTATTTGAAATATGTAATTTACATTTTTTTAACAAAAACAATTGCAACTCTAAAACGGCTAAACAGGTTACCTTGATATTCTGGGGATGAGTAGAGGGCAGTCTTATATCTTAAATAATGTAAAAATATACAGGCTGTTCCATTAAAAAAAATCAAATTTTACTGTGACACCTTTTGTTGAAACAGCCTGTATATACCAAAATATTTTTAGAAGATGCAGGCTTACTAGTATATTACATCCCCAGAATTTTAAATGGCTATCTAGCATACTGCCCGAGTTATGAAAGACGGACGTACTATTGCAGGACCCTGTATACTCATGTTGAACACATCATTCTATCCTTTTTTAATTCATTCAAATGAGTGATCTTTAACCGCTCAACAGATTCTACCTCTATTATATTTTTCAATTTTGGATAATCTTACTGTTGGTTTTACCTAATCCATTACATCAATATTTTTAACCCTTCCATTTTGTGAAATTTTGATAAACGTAAAGACACGTTTATCAAAATTTCACAAAATCGAAGAATTTTATATTTCGTTTTTCAAAAACTCCTAAATCCTAAAGTCTAAGGTTCACATCTTAGTTGGGGACATTGGAATTTTATTTCACAGATGAAGTTTAGGAAGTTTTAAAATAAAGTAATATTACGAAGTATATAGCATATGCATTAATTGTTATCACTATTAGTTATTTGTTTCCAAGGACATACTTCACTTATTAATACTGTCCTTCATTTACATTTTGATTAACGATAACATTACATTTCCAAAGCAAATCATCTTCAACGTCGACAGACTTTCTTCTACCAGAAACTCCTGATTTTCCTTATATGAATAAGTTCCAAGTTTAATTCTTTTAAATATAATTCTTTAGGATGTTTGCATCGTTTGTTTTGCTTTTTCCTTATGGTTGAAACTATTGGTGGGAGTTTGGTTGTTGTTTATGAATACCTTTTTTAAGTACTCATTTAATATTATTATATGCTTTCAAATGAAAAACCAACAATTTAATAACCATAACATTGAATTTTGAATTTTCTATCAATAAAACTTTAAAATTTTTGTACAACAATATTTATGTAATTTTGCTTTAGACTTTTCGATTCCGTATGAGGATAGATTTTTTATTGCCTTCTCTATTTGAATTAATTGTTTTCTCACTGGCAAATAAATATTATTTAATCTTGATATCTACAAAACGACAGGACACTAATCTTCAAACTAAAGTGCGCGAGAATGCTAGCAATTAAAGGTAGTGGAGCGCATTTGTCAAATTATGTAAACTTTTTTAAACCCATCGGTAATATTCTACTATATCTCCGTCTTCTATATAGCTGTGAAGGAAAAATAACGGCACAGCCACCGGTAAGTATAAAACAACAAACAACACAACAAATAGTAAATGAAAGAGAGAAAATATGTCTAGTATGAATGATTTGAAAGAATATTGAAATGTACAAAAGAATGAATATTAAGTCCAAAACACGATAAAAAAATTTGCAACCGGAAATGAGAAAATGGAAAAATAATTAGTGGCCTGACTATAAATTTATGTAGTACAACATATATTGCCTGCTGTCAAAAAGTCTTATCAACTCTAGGACTACGAATGGCAATGTGAGCTGTGCCTTTCTTGAATTGCTTAATAGTAATTATGAAATATAATTTCATTTTGTAATAAATATTAGGTAACTATGTTATTGAAATGTTGAAAGTATCATTTAGAAAAATTTCAGAATGCCATTCCATGTCATTATACTTTCATAAGCTTATTTTGAAATTTATGAGGAAATATGTCCTTATTATTATTATAAAATATAGAGAATCTAATTATTTATATATACCTATTATAATTAAAAATATTTTACATACTTTAGTTATAATCATATTAGTGTCAAATTCTTGGTTGATGGAACAAATTCATAGTAAACTATTTTTATAAAAAGGTTTCCATAGTAAAACATAACAAATGTCAAATATATTTATTGCTTGATAAAGATTACGAAACACATTTTATAATTATTATATTTGGTGTGTTGTAATAAATATATTTTATTGCACAACTTGCATTTTAATTGGTTGCACGCTCAAGAAAAAAAAGTTATAATCATACTCGATAATTATTTACATCTTACATTAAAAATTTGAATGTGAAATTTGCTTTTCGTTTGTTGTTTTTAACAAAAGTCATATTAATTTAATGTAGTTATTAGAACTGAACGCAAACTCTATGCAAAAGTTATTTCAAGAAACTGAATGCATTAACGTTTAAAAAGCGAATCCCGAGTGATTTCGTACTTAACTATTCAAACAATTACTTAATAAAACATCTCAATTGGTAAAAAGTTAAAAGTTTGTAAAGTTATAACAAGACGCGAAAACCTCGTAAATCCGTAAACAGACGTATTAACTCTATTTAAACGCCGGAAGGTCCAGTTTTATTCAGGAATTGTAGGAAATCTCAAAGCAAACAAGTAATTTCATCTAATAAAGCCCTTTCTAAACATTAGGTACAATCAATTACGATAAATAAGTGTACTTGCCGTTATGTACAAAACAAGAAAATTCTAAAGTATTAATATCAAGGTTAGTATAAAATAAATAACGATTACAATTTTTAATGAAACATCACAAACTGTAATATAGTTCCGTGGTTTCATATACGACATACTTAGAGGTATAAACACGATGTTATTAAAAGTCTTACGGCTGTCGTGAAGAATAATATGAGTAAATTGTCTGCACGCCACACCGGAGGAATCGTGTGCCTTATCTCACGTAGCCTGGTCAATTCCGGGCTGTCTGCTCGACTGAGCTTTCTCCCGATGCGACGCACGCCATTAGAATAACTAATGCAGGTCAACGATGTGTGAACACAACTTGCTTTTTCTATGATTTTCACGTTACATACGAGTAACTTTGTTGAAAATAAAACACATTTCGTTAACATTTTGTGAGTCTTTTCAGGGAAGGAAAAGTTTGGGGAATATATTGTGAACTTTCTCTGAAGGAACACCTAAAGATTAATTTTATTAAAAAAAAATGAATTTTTTCTTTTAATAGAACACGTTTCGTCACATAAATTTCTCCTGAATATAACTTAATTAAGACACAAGTTCACTACGAAAAATCAAGCTATTCACTTATGCAAATGAAGTCGTGTAAAACACAGTTCGGTCGTTTTCTTTAGTATGTTGTAACAGTGGCGGCAAATTCAACTACAAACAGCAAATGAAATTACGTAATTTCGTTTCCTAATCGTGTGCTTCATTGATAAGCTCTAGTTTGATTAATAATTTAAATCAACTCTGCGAAGTTTTAAGTACGGGATATTAAATTTGTGTATAAACAAATCTAAAAGAAATCTGTCATATTTTATATGAACTACAGGGTGAGTCTTAACGTACGGAGGAGACTAAAAGGGTAGTAAGAGAAGATCAAAATAAATATGTTTTCTTAGTAAACTTTTGACCAAAACACAGTAACCAGAAAGTTACAGCAAGTTAAAGTTAAATCGACTAATGAACATTCTGTACAAACTATGCTAGTAACTGACATTTTAAATTTAAATTGAAGATATCTGATTGTTTTTTATACAATGTTAAAATAGCTCGGTGGTCTAGTGGTAAGAAGGCCGGACTCTCAGTGTGAGAGTCGAGGGTTCGAGTCCCGCCTACGTAGGAATTTTTCTCCTGGCGTGTCCGGTATCCTCCTGAGTCAGCTTTCGCTGTTGGCATAATTAACAGTGCTACATCTCTTACGGCGAGGAGATGATAGTAACAAGCCATGGAACACTTTACACACACAAATACACATAAATGGTGCTCCTGCAATTCTCGATAAGCGAGAGCTTGAGAAGCGTTCGGGTAGCACCGCACACTCACAAGAAAAAAAAAAAAAAAAAAAAAAATGTAAAATTAAAAAAAATAATAAAAATTTAAAAACATAAATTAGCAGCTATGTAATTGTTTTTAAAATGCTTCAATTAAAAAAAAAATTAAAAAAATTCTGATTCCGCATTAATATCAGTGGTATTCAAAAAGTGGGCGTTAATTTTTAAAATTTTTAAACTGATGCAACTTTCTTGTTATTGATCTTTGGTCAAAAGTTTACTAAGAAAAAATATTTATTTTGATCTTATATTACTACCCTTTCAATCTCCTCCGTACGTTATGACTCATCCTGTATAAACATCTAAATATAATAATTATGCTTTCAGCAGAGGTAGAAGATATATGTTAGTGCAAGAAGCGATGCCATTAAAAGCAGAGCACGTCTCAAATTTATAAAACTCATGGCACCTTCTCTAAATATATTCAAGCGGATACCAGCAGATACCAGATGATGGAGTTTCAGTCGATATGAGACTGAACACATGCAATTCAGTGTTTTTAGCTTATCATTCGATTAAAGTATTTCTCGGTTTAAATATAAAACCTTATTGTTTCTTGAGAAATATAATTTTTCAACAAAATATAAATTGTTTTATTACTGGTCTAGTGGCTTAGTCAGTAGGCTAGTAATTTCAAGGTCTAGGGTTCAACTCCTAGTGCGGGACATTTATGTCACATAATGAAGTTTACAATGGCCATGTTTAGCCAGGTTCAACGATGGGCCAGCGCTATGACAGCAGCCAGTGAACGCCAACGTGTCGTCATTTTGTTGGCACTCAGTTGGTTGCTATCATAGCGCTGGTCCAGCGCTGAACCTGACTGAACATGGCCTTCCGACCGACTATTAGGTTTTCCACGTTTCCCTAATTCTGGTAGCGTATGTAGGAATAAATTTAGAGATGCTAAAACGGTAGTGGCCTTCCTCTCAGTTCAGTTAAGTTCTTCGAACTTTGGACAAGTGGTGAGAGGGAATCAATGGAAAAAATGCTAATGAGTTAATTTAAAATTATTTCCTCAAAGGTGTAGATATATTTTATAAGCTACTAATTCCTTGTAAATGAAGTAATAAATATTCGCAAGATACTGATGCAAAAAAATAAGCTCACATGAGTTGCTCAAAAGTGAATCCAGTAAGAAAGTTTTGCATTAAGGTCTTATTAAGTATGTTATAGGCCAGGAGTGGCCAACAAGTCGATCGCGATCGCCCGGTCGATCTCGAAACGATTTACTCTTTTGTACACTACCTTTTGAAATTTAATTACGGAGCGAACCCAAGCCATACAACCCTCGAACTCGAATCTTTATTCAAAAATTTTAAAAATTGTACTCTTTTGAATTTCAACTACGGAGCGAACCCAACCCCATACAACTTTGTAATATCTACAAATTTTTACTTTTCTACATAAAAAATAAACACATGAAAGGAGAAACATTAGAGCAATGTTTAAAATGTAGACATGATGAAACGTTAGAAAGGTTTTGACGATGGATTTAGAATTTTAAGATGAAGCATTTTTTTATACATATTTTGTTCTTAATAATATTAATAATAAATTTGACGCTCTATATGGCGTTTTAGGATCCTCAATTCCATTTGTATTTTTTTAACAAATCCAATATCGAAGGCGATACAAATAATGTTGCAAAAAATTGATAGAGCGTTTTGTTTTTCCATTTTCAGAAATGCGAATGCAGTCAATTTAATAACATTTCTGAAATGTTTCAAGAGAAGGTCGAATATTTAATTCTAAAATCAAAGAAACGATCTCATGCATTATGAAATAGACATTTCGTATTCGTATACATAAGTTTATACCATTATAAAAATATTCGTTTATTAAATTCATAATATTATTGGATTAATACATTAAAATCAGTAAAATCGATTTACGTCGCTGAATTATTAATGAAATTTCCTTTGGAAAACGACGCCGTCGTAAAGTTTCGCAATCATTAAATTACGATGTAATTGTGCAATTCTAAGCCGGGACTGACGCCTAACGACGCTTCTAGCGTCAAGTTCGGGTCTCTTGTCCTCGTTTTTGTCCTCGTCACATTTACTCGAGCACGAGTAGCTCATAAACATCCTACAAACTGGTCTTTACAACTATGATTCGGTATTTGAACGTGATAATTTCAACGACAGTGAATGCCACAGCTTCTCATTTAACGAGTTAATTATGAAGTTAATAAATACGATAGTAATAAAGCATTAATTCCTAATGTTTATTACAAAAAATTCTTTTTATTTGCAAGCCATAATTTAGATATAAATATTAAATCGATATATTTTCTTAGGTATATATGTATATACAACGTATAATACAGCGAGTCTTAAAACGAAATCGCATTGTTAAAACAATCAGTCATCATCGAAATCAGAATCAACTGAAATAGATTCAGGCAACAACTTCCTTTGTAAACACACCGGCAACGAAAATTTACGACATTTTTGTTGAAGTTTATTTTTTAAAATGTCTCTCACCTCGTGAAATCGTTTGCAGGAATATGACGAATAAATATCCTAAGATAGCGTATTTAAATTTTGAAGGGATGAAGTGGATGCACAACGACAAATATGCTGAAATAAATGAAGGAACTGGTTAGGCAAATGTAAGACAGTGTTGCATATGGAAATGGTGCTTGAGTAAGAAAAATTAGGAAAATTAAAATAATAAACAAATAAACGAGTAAATCGTAAGCTTCCGCGGCCGTTGTCTATTTAATTGACTTGGCTTCCGTATGGAACTGCATTTGTTGTTGACCGGCTGCTATTTGTCGACGTTTTGTCCACAGTCGTAGGGACATATTCAGGGCTGTTGCTACAACTATTTCTTCAGTCACAGCATTTCAATAGCAACAGGCCGGAAAATGCCCCTTATGACAGTGGACAAAACGTTGGCAAATGGCAGCGAACAACAAACACAGTCCATCTCGGATGCCAAGAATTCAATTTAAATAAACATTTGTTTCTTTGTCTTGTTGCTTCGTAGGAATCGAAATTTTCAATTTCAAAAATTCTCCACTTGAATCAAATATATAGGGTTGCGATTATGTATGGAACCGGGTCCGTCGTGCTAAAACGATTTGAGCTAGAATCCTGAAACTTTAAAGAGACTTAGGACTCAATAAAAACTACTTTTTTACATTTTAAAAATTTTTTTTGATCCATAAGTTTTCAAAATGATATCGTTAGAAAGTTAATTTTTTTTCGAATTTAACGGTATATGTAATAGTTTTGGTGATTTGTTTGACAAAATATTGAAAAAAATTAAAACTAAATTGAAATAAAATAAAACACGCAAATCAAGCAGCCTTTGCAAATCCGTCAAAAATTAGAAGAACCTACCTATGGCAGTAGAGTATGACCCAATGCGATTATTGCACCTTGTCATTTCTCATTAAAACACCTGATTGAAAATATTAAAATTTTGTAATTACCTAATAGTTGGGTAAATAACTTAGATATTTGAAACTTTATTATCCTTCATTAATTTTTTAAGTATACACTAATTGTGTTCTAAGATTTGTGCTCTTAAAATTTGAGATCGTTTTACATCTTGCAACAAATGCTTTCAATGAAACTAAAATAAACAAAACTAAACAAAGCAACAAACATTTAATAAAAAGTTTCAATTCATATTTTAACAAAATGTTTAAGG
>JAFFZR010028295.1:0-13370 GCA_018397195.1 Lethrus apterus | reverse complement strand
TACGTAGAATGTGAAGTTCTTAATACTTCAAATTTTCCCACAATAGTAGGAAAAATGAATATGAATACTCCAAATTTTTCCACAATAGTAGTGTAGGAATAATTAGTTTTATTATATTTATTATTTTGCACTGTTGATTTGTACTATGTCGTAAAATCGGAGGAGTAAATACATAAGCCAGAATTACACTAGAACAATTTTCGAACTTACCGTTAGTTACACTAATAGTATTTTAGACGTCCAATTCTACTTTTGTTCGGTTATTGTTAGATGTGATTTCGCGCAATCTCTGTCTGTTAGATATTGTCTAATTCATTATAAAAAGTTAATGAAACACACACTTTCTTTTGAATCTGCAATCACTTTTAAAGAAGAAAAATGTAATACATTTTTAATTTCTACAATTTTTTTTATTAATAACTATTCAAACTATTCAAAATCTTATTTAAACTAAGTTTATTGATAAAAGCCCCAAACGGGGGCGTTTCCTTGGCGGTGAAAGTACAGTACTTATCCACGGATTTGAATCCTTTTAAATTGAAGTGATTCATTCACCTTGCTACACTTCACTTCTATAAAGAACTCTTTTTATATTGTTAATAAACAATAAATGACTTTTAAATACTTTAAAATCGACACCTGTCAACTGTCACACATATAAACATTAAATACCGGAAATCTGGTTGCGAATACGACAATTTACACTGTGTCTTGCAAGTAGCCAATCAGGGAATCAGGGCGAATTTTTTAAATGAGAAATCTAATTTACTCCTCCGAATTTACGAACGTAGTATAGCTGTGTAAAATGTTGCTAATAGTTTTTATGACATGTTTAGTGCTCGAGTGATGATAACCTTGTTGTTTTACGTGCCGCAATAAACCAATGATCAACCAAGTTATATATATTACGATCAAAATGTTATTCACGATATGTTTATTAACGAATCTAGGAAATTATATCAAAAACAAAATATCACTGTAAAAATGTATCAATATTTAATCAAAATGTGGTAGGAAAAAATAAACCCAACACCAAACCCCATATAAAGTATATAATACCAACCATCCAGATAGTGCATGGTGGATCTAACATTAAAATTAGAAATTGTATAAAGCTATATGAACTGACAAAATTTAGTAATGAGCATACACCATCAACATAGCAGTGTAAAAAAAGACCAGTAGTTGTGTTTATCAGCGAATTACTACCTGCTAAAAAAATAAAAAGGAAAACTTTGAGAACTACTTTAAGACGCTCGGAAATAAACTTGTCATCTTGGTAACCAACATTACAGTGCTAAAGGACACATTGGGAAGCGTTCAAAGAAAAGCTAAGTCAACTAATTGATTTACTAATTGAGTCAGTTAGCAATTTAACGAAAAGCATGAACAACTATGCCAAGACAATACACTCTGCATAAAAAATAACAATAAAGAAAAGAAAAACGAAATAATAGATCTGAAAAAGATAAGAGAACGTCCAACAAAGCTACCACGAAACTGACTAAGCTATTACTAAATCCAAAAAACATTTAATCTAAAAATATCTGAATGATTTGACAGCCATGGATGCAACTAACTATTTGTTGTGGAAGAAACCAAAAAAGAAATTGAAAGACTGCAACATGGCAAGACTTTACAAATACAATTATGTAGAGTCACCAGATAAATATCAACAGAAAACCAGAGACATTCTTCTATTTATGTATCCGGTTTGATGGCGTTCTAAACCATCCAGTACCCAGTTTCCAACCTCTTCTGTCTGCCCAGTCGCACAGGGGTTAAGTTTCTTTCTGACATGAACCTTATGTTGCCAACACTTTTCTAACAACTGTAAGTCGGTTGTGGCTGCAACCCAAGACCACACTCTCTAATTGGATTCGACCTGTTGAGGTGGCAGAACAAAGGGGTAAAATAAAATTAAAAATTAAAAAAATCTGTATTTTGTTGTATTTCCTCTATTACTGTTCGTTCAAATTTCATTTCCCTAACACTTTCGTTTTCTGATTCCGTTTAGTCTCGATGTTCCTCAGTCTCAGAAATCAATTTCTTGGATTTTGTCAATTTCCATGCTTCAGAAGATCTTGTACGTCCCAGATATGTGTATATTTCTTTGCATTTTCCATTTCTTGGTTTTATTTTCATTAGTCATTCTTATGAATTTTCTCTGCTCCGACCGGTCTATCGTCTCTTCTATTGTGTTGAGTATTAATCCACTTACTAAATTAAATAATATAAGCAAAAGTTGTTGTCATATAAAGTAGAAGATTTAAAAAAATAAAATGTTTAATTAAAATAATTTTAAGTTATACTCTCACTTTCATATAAATATACATAATAGCATTTGTCATATGTTGTACTCGTATACGTATCTTTATTCTTAAATTATAACAAACGAATTAAATCGTATTTTTGTGAACTTTTTCAAAGGTTTTAAAACATAACTTTTTAATGTCATCGAGCAGATAACAAAAAATGGCGAATTACGAATTTCTACAAGTTTTATAAATATTACATTAATGTTGACATAAAAAGTGAAATCAAATTTGACCATTTGGTCGTAACTATTATTATTTTTATACATTTGTTTCTAAAAATAAATAAGTACGTATTTTATATAATAACAATTTTAATCGTGTCGGAAAAACGTATATAATTGCCACGATCTCATCTCTGGTACATTCTTAAGAGCCAGCGGCGGGACAACTTTCTACAGCCCCTTTCTTCCCACACTAACCTCTCCAACAGCCCCTTCTCTTGGGCCATTGAAAACGACTGCTTCTTCGATTGTCTACAGTTGCTTGATCGGCAGTATCTTCTTCGAAAAGTGCAATGACTAGCCACTGTTAACAAGTGTTAAGTGACAGTGACTATTTAGTGTACAATGTTGCTAAAGGCTGTGAGTTTCATTTTTATCAGTGAATTTAAGTGTTTTTCTAAACGATCGACATATATTTATTTTAATTGATTGTAACATTTATAATTTTTAAACATATTGTTTTTGCCATACGTCAATGTAGGTTACGGAAAAGTGTTTAAATTCTTTCGTTTATTTTAACGATGATCACATCACTTAGTATTAAGTAGGTAACGAAAGTTACATTCGCATCTCGTTATAAATAATAAATTTTACGCCCGAAGTTATTTTACAAATCCAGGGAAGTATTACAACGCGATGGTACGCGAGTAAAATTTTATGTTAATTTCTGTCATAATTAGAAATAATTCAATTTATGAATATATTAGAATATGTACTAACACATTTATAATGAAAGTTATTAAATTTAATTTAATGAGAAAAGTTTATAGGACTTTTCAACACAAAGAATTAGAAGTGCATTAAATGAAAATTACAACATAAATAATAAAATTTTTTATTTATACAATACCATAAAATGTGGAAAAATTATGCGATAATTTGAAGACCACGCTGTAGATAATTGAAAAAGTTAAAATACACACGTTTAACACCATAGATTCCTTTTATCTACGAAAATAAGATATGACAAAACATAACACCAACAAAATTTAAAATAATGCCTCCACATAATTAAACTTTGATATCCCACGACTTTAGTTAGCCAGGTATGTTCTAACAGTACGCACTATATTTCTACTTGCTTTAAATTAAAATCACAACTGCATTATATATTATTAACATTATAAAGTTTTCTGCAAGCTGTTCCAAAAATGTCCACAAATATTCACAGAAGTTATTAGCAACCATATTTAAACTGGGCATTTCAGACTGTTTATTTCCTATTTTCGTAATTTTCCTAATTTATTTGCTAAAATCAACAAATATATAAAACAATAGTTACACTATTAAAGAGACTCACAGAATTAATCATGCTACTATAAATAATGTCACATATAAAACAATATTGCTAGTACACAGTAATATATTATGGAATTTATACAAAAGAATAAAATTGTCTCAAATGCAATGGCGACTTGCACATTTTTATTTATTAAATGGATAAAACATTAAAAATTAAAGTGCCCGTATTTTTTATATTGTTTTTTGTCCGAAAATAGAGGCATAAAAAATAACGAAATTTAAATTAAAAATTTCCCGCTAAAACGTGACTTGACGTCATCGGCCATGCATACGATCATCCATTTGCTCTTACCCTGCTTGCTTTGCGTTGAATGTTCTTTATTGGTGCTTTTTATTTTCTAATTCTTCTTTGCGTATATTTAAAAACACGCAACACAACCGATAATTCGATAATCATAAATATTTCAAACAGATGTATGGCCGGTGACGTCGCCCAGAACATATCGTTTTCCGCACGCTTAAAATTTGTCATGTTTTAATAATTAATTTTAGCCGTATATGTAACTTTTAATAGTTTTTAACAGATTATTTTTTCTTATCACATATATTTATATGAAATAAGATATAATTAATCGATATTAATAAAACATGCAAGTTTCCCATTACATAATTGAAAGGCACGTTCAATATCATTTTTGTCAACAACAAAATCTTATGCAAGTCCAGGTATACTATGATTAATCATAATCACATCTTCAATTAATTTATCTCAACCTGTCTTTTTTCTCCCGAATTGTTCTATTTGTTCTTTAATATCGAGTGTACCTCTTACTGTTTTGTCATACTGTAAGGTTACCAATTTTGTCTTACTTAAATATCTCATTTATGAGCTTTATTGTCATTTTATTCATGTATCTCTAACACATTTGTTCAATCAACTTTCATTTTTATTGAAACTCTATTTTTATCCTACATACTCCTAGTATTCTTGCAAACCATAATCCCATTCTTTCCTTCTTTCTTTCAACCTTTTTCAGTTTCGTTTTTAAAACCACTTAATACTTCGTCCTGACAAACTGCTCAATATTGTAAACGTCCTCTATCAAATATTTACTTTTCCCAAAACCAACAATTTTTCGATAATAACAAAATTGTTATTGAGGTATTGAGACACCACTTTAAAAAAAAAATAATTATTCGCCGCTAACTTTAAATAGACATTTTTGAAATTTACATTTATTTTGCTAAAAAATATTCTCGTTGAATCTTTTATTATGCTTTTCGGAAAAATTAACTTTGTTGAATCCTTGTTACACATTTTCGTTAAAATAACAAAAATCATACTTGAATTTATTATGTAATAAATTTAAAACAATTTTTTAAAACAATTTTTTTTTTTTTAATTTATGTGGTTATAAGTTATAAAAGAAAGCGATCTATTTTAAGACGTTAAAAATTTAATGGGAATTATAACCAATGTCGTAGATATTAAACGCAATGGACCCTTTTCTATATGTCATTGATTTCAAAATAATATGATAATAACATAATAAGAGATAATAAGATAACGAAACTTTGTCTAATTATTTCTGTCATTTCTGGTGCCATTCCCATTTTAATTAACTCGGACCATATACAATGTGTCTCACTTTAGATGTCACCACCCCAGTATTTTTTTTATATGTGTATATTATTGATTTAAAAATTTTCTTTTTTCCGATTATACCCCTCACTAAATTATAATACTTTTAGGGTATGTTACTTTTCCTTCACGGTAAAATGCTAGTTATATATATTAGGGATTTTTTTATCCACAAATCTTCTTAATAAAAGTTGTTCAGAATCGTTCAAATAAGGTAAATCCTAAATAACATTAAAAACAAAAATTTTTGAAAATCTCAATAAATTTCCAAATGTATACGTGCTAATTATTGATTTAGTTGAAAATACTGTTATTAAGTAATTAAGTATCGTTTTTTGTTATTGTATTGAATTAAAGCAATAAACTAAAAAATCATAACAAACTTGTAAGTTTATTACTCGAGCTTTTTGGAGAGAAATTTTTGGAGAAGATTTTCAATTTTTTTTGTTTTTTATGAAATTTATTTATTTAGCTTATTTTAACGATTCTGAACAACTTTTATTAACAAGATTTTTTGATAAAAAAATCCCTAATACGACTTGTTTGTTGTTTATTTTAAATCATGGTAGACTAGCATTTTATCGTGAATGGAAAGTAACATACCCCAAAGGTACAATTTTTTAAATCGATAATATAAATAAAAAGATACTGGATTGGCACCATCTAAAGGGAGACACACTGTGTATATACAGTCTGTTACTTTCCCTTCCACGGGTGTCCCAAAACTCGTGATCAATCCGGCAAATACGATTGTATAAGAGTAAAATAAATCGAAATTAAAATTTCATCCAATGTTTCAGTGATTTCTTAAATTATCTAACATTGATTCTTTCATGTATTTCCGAACTCATGTCTAATTATAAAATACAATCAAACATATCTTAAATGTTATATTAGGGCATAATATAATTTATTTCAAACAGTTAACATTCATTTTCGTCATTGTCTTCTTACTTTCTTATTTTTACCTTCGTTTTACAACTACTCCTCCTTAAAAATATTGTCCCAAACATTTCCAA
This sequence comes from Lethrus apterus, assembly GCA_018397195.1. Lineage (NCBI taxonomy): Eukaryota > Metazoa > Arthropoda > Insecta > Coleoptera > Geotrupidae > Lethrus > Lethrus apterus. The sequence continues at coordinate 6,928 of JAFFZR010028295.1, read as the reverse complement.
TAAGCTGAAGTAGGTTAATAGAGTACAATTTAAATAAAACAGTTAGCACAAACCACAAAAAAAAAGCAGTCGTTTATTAAACTCATAATCACTGAACAATCATAATGTATAATAAATAAAGTATTTGCACTTTCTTCGCCACTTAACCGATTTGCCGAGTGATAAACAACAATAAAACGTCGCGCATATAAATTCACTGCTTAATTTGACAATTTTCTTCGAAAGTAAGCAACATTACTTTCGAACGCAATTTAGGGAAATGGCACTGTAAAAACTGAAATTCAAAAAATTGTTATAACAAGAACACGTCGTCAAACAATATTTTTCTATTTTATTTCTTTATTAATAGTTAAAAAAATGATTAAAATTAACATCTTCAACCGATTTTATCATTATTTTAACCACAGCTTCCATTTACTATTTACTAAAGTAACAAATAATTAATTATTGTTTTTAAGACTCTGTTTTCGTACATATTTCGTTTTGGTGCATATCCCTTTTCCCTATGTATTCATTCAAACCAATTTTTCATCTCCTTATCTAAAAATAACCAATAAACTAAAATCTGCTACTTTATATAACGTTATTGTTATTATGTTGGCAATATGCTTTCTAAACACATATGTACAGGATGAGCAAATTTCGATGTTTTAATAGGGAATTTCGATAACCATAAGAGATACAGAAAAATTACCGTACCACCCTCGATCGCTTTTTTGGAGACAAATTCAATGGTGCAAACCAAAGTTGGCTATCGTCTTTTGTTTTCGAGTTATGGGCAAAAATTCGATTTTTTTCACTTTTCGTTTTATGCCTATATCTTGCTTATTTGGAAAAATGAACGAAAATAATGTCCACGTTCTTTAGGCACTTTTTTGATAAGAATGCATTTTTGGTTTTTTGAAAAAGTTCTCCAAATTCGAGTTGTGACATAAAGTTATAATTTTTTATATGGAATAGTTGGCTGTGGCTTAACTAAAAAGAGAATTTTATTACCTTTTCAACAATATATAACATGTATGGTCTATTACATTATAGACATTTTTTCGAAGAACTTATATGGACTGAAAGGGAGGGGTTTGGTTACGACCACGACCGTCCTACAGATATTAAAGCCTATTTCAGCATATGCTGCAAGGATTAGAAACGTGGAAACCCCAATCAGAATAATATTCGGTCGGAAGGCCAATTCAAAGTCACAAACATTGACAATTTATATTCTGTGATACCTATAAGTTTACAATGTCCGCCACTAAGACTTGAACCCAGGACCTTGAGGTTACTAGCCTATTCACTAAACCACTAGACCAGCAATCACATAATATAACCCCATTTAAAAATACTAATAATAATATGAACGAACTAAGAGAAAATGTTATATAGTGTGTTAATTCTGTATCAACGTCAGTTCTGAGTGTTTCAAAGCGATGTCAATTGTGTGTTGCGAATGACAGACGTCAATTTGAATATTCAATATAAGTCTGACCTTGAAAAGTATGAATTTTTGAAAAATCTATGAAAATTAAAAATTGGCGATACATGATATATATTGTTGAAAAGGGAAAAAATTATCTTTTTATTTAAGCCACACCTAACTATGAGTTCCATATAAAAAAATATAACTTTATGTCACAACTCGAACTTTTTCAAAAAACTAACAATTCAACTGCATTCTTATCAAAAAAGTGCATGAAGAACGTACCTTATCCTGATTTCTCAAAGATTTTTATTAACGAGTCTATAAAGTTCAAATTTACAGAAGCGTCATAATTTGTCAGATTTCTTTAATTTTTACATTATAACGTTCTTTCTTAGATCTACTTATACATATTTTTCACATATTAAATAACTTCGCTTTTATGTTCTGAAGACTTCTCAGATTGTAGATAGAATTTGTAGCTTTCTAAAATAATTATACTATAGAATTTATAGATGGTGATAAACTTAAAATATAGCAATAATAATAATAACTCCATGCCTTACCAAAATTTCAAAAGAATTATTTTGACCGTAGTAAATAACATAAAGCAATGAATAAGAATTTAAATCGATCGCGTACGTCGATTTCAGATCCGTTATTTGTAGAAACATCCATTAATTAGGAAAACATGTCATACAAGTCTTTTCACATCTTTTCACATACCAAAGTGTATTAGATATCGTGTACGAAAACATTGCTTCACAAATAAGTTGCTCTAAGAACCTAGAATTTACATTTATTTAATACGAAAAATCAATTCTATTATTGCTTTAATTGCTGCTAATTAGAGAGAAACATTTTATCTTTCATTTCAAAGATACTCAAAAATAAATTCAATATACAGAGTGGCCCACCGAAAACGAAACAGACGCGTTTTCAGGTATTTAGACGCTTTAAAAAAGAAAACGCTCAGACAAGCCAATTTTCTTTGGAAGGGGGACAAATGTTTTAGCTATTTGCAGTTACTTAGTTGCAAAAGGAGGGGAAGGTGCGTTCACCATAAAAATTTTAAATGGCAAGTGGTATAATATTCAAACTTTCTTCATTTTTTATGTCACCTTGGAGATTAGTTGCTTAAAAAATACTGAAATAGGTGAATTTTCTTTGCAAGGACACAAATTTTGAAATAGCAAGGGGTATCTACTCGGTTTGGAGCATTTCGCTTTTTGTTAGTTACAGACCCGGTAAAAAAATGAAAAAAGTTTGAATATTCAGAGCTCGGGAAGTAAAGATCAGAATTCAAAAATTCAAACACATCTGTAAAGCCCATCGATTGTGCTTTCAAATGACAGCTTTATAAATAACACTTGCCATTTAAAAATTTTATGGTGAACTTGACCCCCCTTTTAGGGTTAACAACTAGGTGACTGCAAATAGATAAAACATTTGTCCCCCTTCTTAAGAAAATTGACCTGTCCGAGAGTTTACAAAAAAATCTTCTAAATACCTGAAAACACGTCTGTTTTGTATTCGGTGGGCCACCTGTATAAAGTACACATAAATTTGGTATAGAAATCCTGTCCTGTAAGGATATTAAAATATTTTATTTTAATTACTCATTGACATAGACTGACTATTATTATATGGAATAAGATGACCCATATTGCTACAAATTAGATAATAAATAATCATTAGTAATCAATTATGATTCAATTATTCAGTTATATCTAAAGTAGTAATTAATAAATGCAGTAATTGAATTATAATTTCTATTTGTTTTGATTAGCATATATTACCCTGACAGTTTCGTACTTTTTAAAAATATGTTACTTATCTAGACCGAGATAATTGTTTGTGGAAATAAATTTTAACAAAAAAAATATTACTAAATATAAAAACTATTAGTAGAATAAATGAAAGCATTTTATTGTCGGTTTAACTCACTAACACAACACCATCGCACCGTCGCGTCGTGGCATCAAAATAGTAGTTATTTTTGTTTTAATTTCGTGAAATAAATTTATTTCATATTGAAATCATTTATTATAAAATTAATGTGTTTTCTTTCATTTTCAGACATTGTTATGTTGCTTATTAGCAACTGTATTAGCAACAAATGATAAATCCAAGAAAAAAGATATTAGAGGCAAAAGAAATTTAGAGTATAGCATATCACATCATTACTCAAATCCAAATCATAGATTAGAAAGGAGAATATCTACAGTGCCACAAGTTTCGAGGTTTCCACCATTCTTTCCAGACAGAAGTGTTTCGTATCGTAAAGGAAGACCTCAGTCACTTCCACCTCCACCGTATGCAGTACAAATGGAACCACTTGTTCAATATTCGCAAAGGGATCCATTGTATGATGTAAATTTACTAACCATACCGACCGTTGGCAAAAACGATTTGAACAAAAATGATGATCTCATCTCGGAAAATAATCATTTTGCAGAAAATATTCACCGACCACCTAAACACGTTCTTGAACGCCCTGTTTATATAAAAGAACCGGAACCAATTATTGAAATAATAATTAAAGAGTCTAATGTAACTTTAGCGCCTGTGCCTGTTCAGCAAGTAACGCCAGGCCCGAAGAAGAAAGAGCAAGTACAAGTATTTTATGTTAAATACAAAAAGAATCCAAATGGTCATGGTAAAGATAGTATCATATACGAGAAACCTATTCCTGCAATTTCTCCAACGATAAAAGGTGACGTAGAAGAAGATCATCACCATGACTATAGTCCAATAGAATATGTTACATCCGCTCCTCCACCAAGTACTACTTTAAGAGCGATTATTAAACCAGAATCTGAAACATTTCAGGCACATAAAGGCATACATATTACATTTGGTTCTGAAAAGACTCATGAAAAATCACATGATGACATCAAAGAAGAATCCGCACCACAACCTTCAATATCTTTCCCCCAAAGCAGAGAGTTCCACGGCAATTCGCTAAGAAGACCTGGCCTTACACAAAATGCTCCAAATTTTAGACCGGAAGGACATAGACTTCCACAACCATACAGACCGTTTAACCAACCACCAAGTCCTGCACAATTACAACTTCAGTATCCACAATTTAGAAATAAAGGTCCAGGCGATTTCCGAAAATCACAACCTCCTGGCAGAAACTCTCCACCATTCCATATAAATTTAAATAGAAATCCCGCAACTCAACTGCACCCACAACCACCAAGCAGGAACACACCTCCTCCGTTTAACAATCAACAAATTCCTTCAGAGCAAATTAATAGTTTTAGACAACCGGTTCCTTATCAACCATTCGAAAAATTCCGTTCACAACAAAAGGAAAATTCATTGCAGTTTCCAAGGCCTCATAGTCATTTTCCTGTATCGCAAGTAAATATAAATCAACCGTCAACACTTGCTAATTATCAGCATCAACAACAGATACAACAACAAAATATATATAACCCATATCAACAATTACCATTAGTACAACAAGATACACGATTTACCAACCAACAATTTAAACAAGAACAGCGCATTCCCGCACAATTAACTAATTTGCAAAGTCAGCCGTTTTCAAATCAAGGACAACAATCAAGTCAAATACAAAAACAGAATATTCAGCAGTTACAAGATCAAAATGAGGAGATTCTAAGACAAAAATATCATCAAGAACAATCGAATCAACATGTACAAGTTCAGCAAAATCTGCCACCACATCAACAAATACAACAATCAAATTTTAATACTGAACATCAACATCAACATATTATACCACCTGGTGGTGAACTCGTTCCGTCGGTATCTAAATACGAGCAACATTTTTCTGTTGGAGTTGAGTCACAACATCAAGTTCCTCAATCTTTGCCGCTTCAACAACAACCGCGGCAAAATCACCTTAGTCCGCAAGAATTCAGTTATCAAATTCAACAACAATTTAAAGAGACTCCAATTCAATCAAATAATCAGTTAATAAATTCACAACAACATCAGCAGCTGCAACAACACCAAAATCTACAATATCAGCAACTTTTCAATCAACAAAGGCAGTCTAATACACATTTCCATCAGCAAGAGCCCCAGTATGTTACAATACCTCCAAACACAGCAACAAGAACAACAACAACGGAAAATCCCACAACAACTACTGAAAAACTACCAGAAACTACAACAAAAGATTTAAAAGAATTAAATTTGCAACTACCTGATGAAGTACCTGACGATTTGAGAGAACAACTTCTATCGTCTGGAATTTTAAACCATGCACAAATTTCCGTTCTTGATTATGATAAAGTGGGAGATATTCCCTTATCTGCACTACCGCCAGATCAATTAGCAAACTTTTATGGTGCGGGTGGTGCACAACAACTTGCTGCGGGAAGTGCTCCTATACCTTCAATAAGTAAACCAGAAGATATGAATGTAGACGATCAAAGCGTTGCGGGATCCGAAATCGACGAAATGAAAGTAAAGAAACCAGCAGTTGAAATGAAAGTAGTTCATTACGATCCCCAAACGGAAGAAGGTCAAAAAATCGAAGATAAATACGTCCAAGACGGTGCAACTCAAATAGACCCGGTTGTGCTAAACGATCAATCATATAACAGATATTTGCCGTTGAAAGTGAGCGGAGCGCAATTTCCAATCCCTGATATACCAGAACTAAAAGGAAAACAAGTTAATAGTGTAGTCGTTCTTGCACCAGTTGACTATAATTTTAAAGATAATATAAGAGTAACGAGAAACACGGATAAAAATTTAGATGGGATTAAGTTTGTTTCAGGTTCTCCATTAAAAGTATTGATTGACGATCCGTCGCGAGAAAATTATATCAAATTCCTAGAGAGCGAAAACAAAACGTCCAGTGACAAGCAATCAGTTATTCTTTTAGTAACAGGGTAAGTTTTTATTTATATACATATTTATATATACAGAGTGTCCAAGGAAAAACGAGACATTTTCAATATCTAAGAATCTATATTTTTTTCTTAAAATCGCTGAAACAAGTAAACTTTAGATCGATGGGGGACAAGTTTTGGCGAAGAAATGATCTCCATATCTTCAACCCCTTAGCCGCATGGGTGCCAACCCTAAAATTCCTAAATTACACTAGTGGTTGAGTGAAACCTCATTTAAAAGCTTGCGTAATTTGCATTTTAACGGTGTATCATTTTTTGAAATCGATAGATTCGTTTTCGAGAAATTAGCTTTTCAAGATAACTAAGGTACAAAACAGAAACGACAATTTAGTTAGAAAAACAGTCAAAATTTATTTGAGAAGCCCTTCCATACAATTGTACAAACGTTGCTCAAACCCACGACGTCTTTAGAAAATTTGCGCGTTATATTATAGGGTCAAGTGGGGTAATTGTAAACTAGGGGTAATTATGAACAGTGCTTAATATTATTAGAATTTTAAAATTGAATGGTTCCACACCTTTACGCCATTTGATACAACCCTGCCGGTAACGCACCGCACAATTTAGGTACAATTCAACGGACTGAACGTGTGATGTTGCGAAAAGTTTT
>JAFFZR010028294.1:0-13385 GCA_018397195.1 Lethrus apterus | reverse complement strand
TGATGTATTGACCAACACTGTAGCTTCTCTAATAACGAAGTTATCCCATGTGCGGTGACCTGTATTAATGTCGTCGTAGCTCTTTTGTTTTTCATTTCTGGGTTATAGTAGTATAAGAAGATTTTGTGCAAAATTTCATTTTCTACCGACTGCTACATAAATATACAGGGCATTCCATTTAAAAAAATCTAATTACCTGAGTTGGCTCTGAAATGTGATGCGCAATTGTTTTTTTGTGTGGACCGTTGTAATCAGCGGAAAAATCACTGCATCTTTGCTAATTTAACCGACTCTGTAGCTCCAAAAATAACGAAAATAGCAATAGTGCGCAGATAACTTTGAACATCCTGTATAGGGTATTCCTTTTAAAAAAATTTTGTTTGTTTTATATCTCCAAAACGCGAAGTTCAATTGTTTTTAAAATATTACCATCGTAATCGGAAGAAAAAACGCTACTACTTTGGTAATTTAATCAACTTCGTATCTTTAGTAGTAACAAAGTTGGCAATAGTGCCGACTTCAATTCTGTATAAAAAAAAAACAAAGAACGTGCTTGAAATTTGAAATATTTAAAATTGTATATTAGAGATTTGACAATTTTAACGTTTGACAGTTTTAAATTGCCGTCGTATTTGACGTTTGTTGTCCGATAAATTTGACATCTGACAGATTTAGAATTGTTTTTTTGACAGTTTCAAAATATCTGATATTTTTTCTTTTAGATTTGACAGTTTTGTTATTTGTAAATTAACATCTTTAAATATTGACAGTTTCTTATGACGTTTTATAATTTGACAACTTTAATTTTTGTAATTTTGTCATTTCTCCATTAAATTTAAAAACTTTAAATTTAATTCAGTTAGAAGTTTCAAATTATTTTGACATTTTAACAGTTTCATTGGATTTGAAATTTTTCCATCAAACTTGTTCCAAAAAATTGTGACGTTTAATAAATTGTACGAAAATGTTCCTTTGGGACGACCCACCGACGTAATTAAAATATGACCGAAGATATACAGGGTAGTTGTGTTTGCCAGATTCACTAATTAGCATCGGTCGTACAAACCCCACACACGACCCCAAACCAATAAATATCAATGACCGCCGACGAGCGGAGAGATACATCGATTACGCGACCACCCTACTTACCCAACTATCATCGTTTTGCATTCATCGTTGGTTGCGGGGGTGCAAAGTCGCGGTATCGACCCCATAAACCGCGTCCACCCCGATATTCGCCCCTGATATTCTCGGAATGGTAATAATTCTGTCGACGGCGCCAGACAGTCGCCCGCGACGACTGACTACACGGCGCTGCAATTCGTAAAAGTGCAGCCTCACGCGCAATAAAAAGTCCCATCAACGAGATTATTCATCCCGGGACGTGATACTTACGAAGAGGGCTCGGGGGCGGGAGGGACGAGATTCAGGTACGTCGGTCGAAGTCGATTTGACCGAATTTTATAATTTTGTATGACAAGTTGCTAACATTTACTTTAAGGCAGAAAATGAAAAAAAATTTTTGACATGAGATATAAGTATTTTGACGTTTGACATCGCATCAAACTCTCAAAAGTGAAGAAAATTATTATTAATTTTTAAAACTATTTACAATTATTTTTTTTATATTTCAACTTCGAATCTGTCAAATTTTAAAACAGGCAATTGTTCAAGCTGTCAAATCCTAAAGACAGATTGAAAATCACAAACTGTCAAAAAATAAAAAAATTATTATTATCAAAACTGTCAAATATGAAGAAAATTATTATTGTCAATTTTCGAAAGTGTTTAGAAGAGTTTTTCATATTTTAACTTTCGAATCTGTCAAATTTTAAAACGGGCAATTGTCCAAAACGTCAAATCTTAGAGACTGATTAAAAATCTCAAACTGTCAAAAAGAAGAAAATTATTATTATTAATTTTCAAAACTATTTAGAATTATTTTTTTATATTTCAACTTCAAATCTGTCAAATTTTAAAACCAATTTTTCAAGCTGTCAAATCTTAAAGACACATGAAGATCGTAAATTATAATTATCAATTTTTAAAATTACTATTTAGATTTTTTTTTATTTTTTAACTTTCGAATGTGTCAAATTTTAATACCGGCAATTGTTCAAGCTGTCAAATCTATATTGACAACCACAAACTCATAAAAGAAGAAAATTATTATTATTAATTTTTAAAACTATTTGGTATTTTTTTATATAACATAACATTCTAATCTACGAAACGTTAAAACCGGGAATTGTTCAAGCTGTCTTAAAAACAAAATTCTTACATGTGATTCTCAAATAAAAAAAACTGTCAAATGAGAAAGAAAGATTATTAACAATTTTCAAAATTGTTTAAATAGATTTTTTTTTTATATTTCAACTATCGAATTTATAAAATGTTAAAGCAATTTTTCAAATTGTCAAATCTTAAAGACAATTGAAAATTGTCAAATAGAAAAAATTGTCAAAAAAATGGCTTTCCAAATTGAAAAACAACTGTTTGTTTGCAACTGCACACTTGTGTGTAAATGTTTATTTTGTAATTTGTTTATTTATGTTTAATATTATTCTCAGTTAACTAATGGACCAAACTGTCATTCATTCAACATTCAAATCTTAAAATAACATTTCGAGTCCCCCATTGACAAAACGCAGCAAAACAGACGTGAATCATCCTCCATTTAAATTAACTACAAGAAAAACACACAGTTTTCACAACGTAAAGTGCGCTGACCGTTAGAAAATAAATCCGGGGAAAAATAATATTTTTTAATTTTTTTACCTTTAAATTAAACAACCTCCGCACATACGACGTTCACATAGAGACTCGTTCTTCGAATGTTTATTTCCAATCATAAATTTGGATTTAACGGAAAGGGGCACTTATCGTGATCGGAATGAAACAGTTTCAATTTCGAAAAGACAATCCACTTCGATTCTTCCGGGAGCTTTTTCATCCGTTCGTTTCGGTTTTTTCTTTCCGGTCCGGACGTCGAAATTGGACCAATCGTATACGCTCGTGCGATATCGCATCAATTTATCTCGCCTTTCATAATGAATTCTCCTTATCTTTTTCGTTCGAAGTGATCGGTGAACGCGTCTACGGAAACTCAAAATTAAAATTCTAGACGATGAATTGAAAATCTTATTGTTAAAAAAAGTTATAAAAATTACGAAATTACGAATTTCTTAGTCTTGTACTAATTGGGATTTTTGTTCTTTAATTCTGCAATAATTTTGGTCCTTCGAGCCAATTACTCAAAATAATCAAATGATAATAAAATTTAAAATTTCCACGATATATTTAGGAACCTTTAAGGGAATTAATCAATTCTAAGGGATTTGAATCGATGATATATTCCAAGAATGTTATAAATAAATAATATAATAATGATAAATAAATTTAAAAAAAGATGAAATGAAAATTTTTTGGTACTCCGAGCCAATTACTCAACGCTAATCAAACGCCACTAAAGTGCAATTTTACGTTCGAATTTTCCGTGGCATAATTTGAAAATTTGCAAATAACGCCCGTACATTATGCGTGTCGTCAAAACCCAAAGTTAAACGACTCTTCATCTGCACTTTATTCGCTCCTAATGAGATAGTAATGGCCGTTTTACGGCGCACTTTGTTTTCGCGAATAATCGAAAACAGAAGACGACGCCGACGACGACGTGCCCGAAACTCGGAATTTATCGTGAATCGATCGTTGAGGAAGAAGAGAAGGACGGAACGACAGGAACGCAAAAATTGGCCTCGTTTGGAATGCACGCGGATTTTTCTCGACGTTCTTCGCCTGAAAATAAAAGCAAAATGTGGGGGGGGGGTTGTCGACGCGACAAAAATGATTCATGTTGGCCTTATTTACATTTAGAATGGACGTGGCGATATGGAAATGTATCTGTGCGTTTTTCGATATTAAATTCGATACGACGTTGTTTGCGGTCGCGCGCTCCTGGGATAATGGATGGGCTTTCGCGAAATTCGTGTCGTGTCGTAAAAAGTCAGAAAAAAAATTCAAGAAGGAATAGTTGAATTTCCGTTATGATCGGAATTGTGTCACAAAAAAAAATAAACATGGTCGTAGATTGACATACGCTACATACAAACACGCCCTCTTTGCTTAACAACGTCGTTTGTAGGTCAGTGGCGTAGTTTACGCAACGCCGCCTATTCCACAACCATCAGACGCAGACACGTGACTTAAACAAAACGATATCGCGAACGCCACGTTAAGAAAAAAAATCGAGGAAAATTAAATTTTCCTCCGTAAATGTTGGCAGCGCGAACGGATCGAAGTTAATAAATTTCGCGCGTTCGTCGACTTTTCCAAAAAAAAAAAAAACAAACGACGCTCGCGTCTGTTTAATCGAGTAATTTAATCAGAGACGGCGACCGGCGTAATTTCGTGTACGTTGCGGTTGTATTTCCCAAGGTTCATTACCATTCGGCGCGAGATGGGGACATATTTCATAAAGTGTTGAATTTTTCCCGAGGCTCGGGGAGCTTTTGCGCAATAACAACGGACGATCGTAGTCGACGTCGCCCAAACAATCGAATGGAAATAAAAAGAAAAATTATTATTATAAAAAAAATATTAGGTATATTATTATTAGATATTATTATATTATTTATGATATTATAAAAATCAAGTGCGAAACTTAAAAAAAAAGTAACTCCCTCTAGTGCTATTGAATAACTATAAATCTATATAACCTGTATATACAAGCAAAGGCAATCATGGCACCCTACGACCGCAAATATAATCTTAAATATTTCAAATACGACACACCCAAGTAGGCTTTTCTTTCCTCAATCGTTGATTTTTTTTCCTAATTTGACGTCACACTTTCAACTTACTTCCAAGATTGGAATTTTAATTTTTCGATGACGGAAAATCCGATCGCAATAGACGGCCATTAATAAGTAAGTATCGAGGCAACTTTGTTTATTTATTAAAGCGAATTCCTCAGTTAGTTCGGCTTTGTCCCCCCCCCCCCCCATGTACACGATCAGACAAGGGGCGCGTTCAAAAGACTCGAAGAAGAATTTAATAAGCACGCGAGCCCCGTTAGATAACGTTCGTTTTAAATGCGTAGACGTATTTCTTTTGTTATTATTAGTATTTCAGTCTTATTATATTTTTTAAATTGGCGGCGCCACTGGTTTGTTTTGTCTTAAATAAATTTTTGGTACGGATTTAAATCCGCATAAAAGGCGGTTGCATCATCACTTTGATCAATTAATTGCAAATTTTTTCAAATAAATTTGTGAAAAAAATATTTTGGTACCACCGGCATAATTTCGATGACATCTTAAATATATATTCTGAAAGAAATTGGGATTTTTCATCTTTTCAAAATTTTGGTCCTCCGAGCCAATTACCTACTCAAAATAATCAAATGAAAACAAAATTTCCACGACATAATTTGGAAATCTTCAAAAGACGAAGAATTTAATAAGGAGTTTGAGTACCACTGGTATAAAAGATATTTATATAACTAGTCGAAAAAAATGTGTAAAAAATAAATAAATAAATAAATCATGTTAAAGTTACGTTAATCACAATCGAAATTTAAATGTGAAAATCTTCGCCGCATACATTATTCGTAGTCGAGCATAGTAAATCCTTCACGCGAAGCATTTATGAAAATTGTCCCTAGTACGTTCCTCATAAAGTTCCACGTTGAAAAGTGCACATAAATCAGATTGCACTTCGCTCATATGAATTATTACATTATGGATTTATGATAACATCTAAAAGGCACTGTTGCCAACTACTCTCGCATAAATTTCAATCGACTCATCTTTAAAAAAAAAAATACCGGATTCAATAAATACAACTTAAATTGAATTCTTTAAACGCAATTTAAATAAAAAAAATTGAGCACGGACCTGTAAAATATTTTTGAAAATTCGTGTCCGCTTCTTGTCGTTGCATTTGACCGCCATTAAAAAAAATTGCGCATTTAAATGAATTCCTTATTCATTTGTTTATTTGTTTTCAGATAAAAATTGCGTACAAATACCAACACTCTTTGTCATAAAAATAACAAAAAAAAACACCTTTACTATCTACGCAATGATCATTAAACGTTCCAACTTAAAACACAACTCGTTAATTGTTTTTACTTTAAAACCGATAAAAACACATTTTTACAACCACGAACAGAAATCTTCGTGACGACGATTCCCATAAAATTTTTGCGCCTTGCTTATAAATGAAAGCGACTTGTAGATTCCAATTACAAATTGAAATGTTCCACGCTGTATTCATTTATGTGTTGGTGCTGATTGTAAGGGATGGTTCAGGTACGATGGCGTTGGGACGTTGTTCCAACGTTTCGACCGTCCACAACTTCGACGACACCAGAGTAAGTCTTTAATCGTTTTTCGATTACTACTGATCGATTAGTACTTTTGTTTTAGAAGCGTAGATAATTTTAAAAACAAACCCATTTTAATATAAATTAAGAATTTAAAAAATTAGTAACTTCCAGCTTAAATCACTACACATATTTCCCATTTCACATAATTTTCAAAATGAATTAATTTTTGCTCCAAATTTTCAGTTCGTGGGTTTATGGTATTTATACGAAACGAACGAACCGACCAAACTGTTAAGACGTTGCATTTCCAATAGATATGAACTGAACGGTACCTCGTTGTCACTGACCGAACGGACAACAGGACTCCTGTAAGCCCAATTAAAAAAAAAATGAAATATACGATGATAATTTGTCATTTTAGGGGATATTACGAAGATAAAACCGTTTTGAAACGTCATGGAAACTCGTCGAAATACACGGAAGTGGATCCGATCCTTGGAATGAGTAAGTTCTTTTTAATTTATTTTTTTTTTTTGACTGAAAAACAATTTCAGAACTTCGTCCCTATTGGGTCATCGGTACCGATTACGATCATTTCGCGGTCGTGTACGGATGCATCGACTGGCTAGGGCTCAAATACAGTGAGTTGATAAAATAAAAATTTGTGGGAAAATAAATTTGTTGTTTCAGATCCGGTTTATATATTGACCAGAGTACGAAAACCTGAAAATGCAACGGTGGCCGCTGCCAAAAAAATTTTAAAAGACAACAACATATTAGGATGTTTATATAAAATTAATCAAAGAAATTGCTCCGATAAAAGGGTATCGAAAAAGAAAGATATATAAATACAAATTCAATTTGTTTCTGCCTCGATGATTTGAGTTTGTTTAAACTTTCAGCTTGTATAAAATATTTAACATAAATAAAATGCATATACGTTAACCACAATATTTCTTTACTCTTTAACCACAACATTTTTTTACGCTAATTTCTTCCGTATACGTTATCCACAACCCACAACATTTTACAAATTTCATTATTTGCATATATTTATCTTTGCAATATTTCAAATGTGTGCAACATTTAACACAATGAATATTATTAAATACTTTCTTTTGAATAGTTACGTTTATTTAAATACAAGTTTAATCATTTATCAATTTTTACTGCAATCACAACCAAACGACGCCTGTCATGCTTATATTAGTTTCATAACCACAAATTTTTAAACAAATTTAAGTTTGTTAACACCGAAATTTAAAGCTGCATTATTAAACGTTAAAGTTTGCTGCCAAGTCCCCCAGAACAGGAAAATCAAAAATTATGGAACAATCTTTATCTAGTTTAAATTTAACCACCGAGACATACGAAGCTTTAAAAAATTCAGGTTACAACAACTTAAACGAGCTAACCGATGATGATACAACGGAATATTTCGACCCAGATGAATGGAAACACTTAACGTACATTCCAAAAACGCTCACTGCGTTAGACTTATACCAAGAACAGTCGACAATCGGTACAATTTACACGTTCGATAGAAACCTTGACACCATCTTCGAAGGCGAAATACTACCGGGTCGCCTGTTAGAATTGTGTGGCGAAGCCGGATCTGGCAAAACTCAAATTTGGTAAATCTGAATATGACAACTTGACTCATAAATGATGTCAGTTTTCAGCTTTGCGTTAACGTCCAATTCGATGAAATGTGCGGTGGAATCGCAGGCGAAGCCGTTTACATTTGTACGAATCATAACTTTTCCAAAAACAGATTACAAGGTTGGCACATAGTTGTCAATTTAAACACAGTTATTATTAATGTATTTTTCTGTAGAAGTGGCTCAAGAATTAATCGATAAAATCTCAAATTTGAAATACATGTCCATGAGTGACATTTTAAAGAACATTCATCATTTTAAAGTCAGTTCCTACGAAGAGATGTTTTCGACTGTTGTGTATTTGGAACAATGGTTGGAAAATCACAAGGTACGATTGGTTGTTATTGACAGTGTAACTGCAGTTTTTCAACAGATCGATGTGAAAGATCGACGTCATTTGAGTTACAAATTGTTGGCTGATTTGCAAGAATTGGCAGTGAGACATAAATTTGTGGTGAGGTTTTCATCACCAAGAGGTGCACATTTTGAGTGAACAATTTTTAGGTAATTTTGACCAACAACATGACTGTTAGGGTTAACTCTTCCACAGTTTATAACACACCGGCACTTGGAGAAAACTATTTTCATAGGATAAATACAAGAATATTTTTAGAGAGGTTATGTGACGATTTGTTCAGCGCTACCATTGTCAAAAGCGCACTCAAACCAGAAATGACTGTTAATTTTAAGTTATAAAATAAAGTTTTGTACCTATTATTTTATTTATATTGGAAAGGGGACAAGCGATAAAAATCAAGACAATTATCTCATACGGTACATGAACTGTAGGCCATATAACAAATATGTCCATAGTGAATGAGTCAATAGAACTACAAAATCTCATAAAAATGTAATTGTTTCGTGTTATTACCGATTGACAATATTTAATTTTAAGTTAATTATTGATAACTGATTCCAAATTAAACAAACTGATAGATTGTATACAAAAAAAAGCACATTAGATCAAAAATTAATTTAGTTCATTTGAACAGGACGTCCATAACATTAAAAACATAACCTCTGTGCGCGTATTTTTATTTTCTGTACTACGTAAGTGATTATTGTGGATTGTGGCATGTGACTTTGTGTGAAGGTGTAAAATGTCGACAGACATAATGCAACAATTCGTTACGGGTTTAAAATCCCGTAACGCAGAAGACCGTTCAAAAGCCGCCCATAACTTGTCCCTTTACGTTAAAAGCGAACTACGCGAAACCACCTCCGATGAAATCAATCATTTCTTGGACGAACTGACCCATCACATCTTCGAGATGGTATCCGGTAGCGACGTCAACGACAAAAAGGGCGGTATATTGGCTATCTTGTGCCTGATCGGCATAGATATCGGTAACATGACAACACATTTAACCAGGTACGCCAATTATTTGCGCAATATATTGCCATCAAGCGACATCAGCGTCATGGAATTGGTGGCACGGACCATGGGTCAATTGGCATTAGCGTCCGGCAGCAAGGGTTCCGAATATGTAGAATTCGAAGTGAAAAGAGCTTTCGAGTGGCTTGGCGGTGATCGCGTCGAAGGGAAACGACACGCAGCCGTCTTAGTACTAAGAGAACTGGCGCTTGCCGTACCCACCTATTTTTACCAACAGGTTTCAACATTTTTTGATTTGATTTTCAACGCAATTCAAGATCCCAAACCATCTATACGCGAAGCGGCCGTCGACGCTTTGGGGGCGGCTTTGGTCGTAACGGCACAACGTGAATCTGCCAAACAACGAGATCGATTGCAATGGTACAAGCAATGTTACGACGAAGTTTTCAAGTTGCTGAACGAAAAAGGCGACAAAACCCGAGATGATAAAATTCATGGTGCTCTTTTGGTTTTGAACGAATTGGTACGTATTTCCAATGCTAAATGGGAACGTTTATACACGACCATGATGGAAACCACGGAAACCAAACAAACGAATAAGGAACAGTTGACCAATTTTGGTAAACCCCACTTAATATTTAATAAACGGGCCATTCAATACCAGAGTATAACGCCGAATGTTTTACGCTCTGGAATTATTGAATCGCCAGTGTGTCGGCAATTAATTGAAGAAAAGTATGGGTATATTTGCTTGGATGTTCTCGCTCATAGGATATCTCGCTTTCCTTATATACAACAAACATTGTTGGTAATATTACCAAGATTGGCTGCTTTTAATAGAGCTGAATTTGTGACGACACATTTACCTATCACAATGCCTTATTTATTGAATAGTTTGAAAGGTCGTGAAAAAGATAAAAGTATAGCATTTCTCACTATTGGCTTAATAGCGGTTGCTGTTGAAGATGACATTAAGCCGTACATACCAAAAATAATCGAGATTGTAAAAATGGTTTTACCCAATCGTGAGACTCCCACCAAAAAACGAGTTAGTATAGACTCGAGCGTGTTTAAATGCATAACATTTTTGGCATATGCCGTAAAAGAGTACATTTCCAACGATATCCAAGACATATTAGAACCAATGTTCACAACAGGATTGACGTCATCTTTAACAATTTGTCTGCGTGAATTGGCGAGTAATTTACCCAAACTAAAAACGCAAATCAACAACGGACTTTTAAGAATGTTATCGCAGATTTTGATGAATAAACCTTTAAGACATCCAGGTATGCCCAGACATTTACCCACCAACGTCTTGGCAATCAGTCTGTCAGAAACGACAGACACCAACAGCATAGTTTTAGCATTGCACACTTTGGGCACGTTCGATTTCGAAGGTGAAAGTTTGCTGCAATTTGTGAAACGTTGCGCCGAATATTTCTTGGTGCACGAACAACGTGAAATTCGACTTGAAGCGGTGAGAACGTGCAGCTTGTTATTAAAACACCACCTCAAGTCGGATTATCATTCGGAAACGGTGACCAGGACAGTAGCGGACGTCTTGAACAAATTATTGGTCGTTGGTATGACCGATACCGATCCGGATGTACGTTTTTGGGTTCTGTACTCGTTGGACAACACTTTCGACAGTCATTTGGCGCAGGCCGAATCGTTAAGTGCGCTTTTCGTAGCTTTGCACGATGAAAGTTTTGAAATTAGGGAAGTTGCTTTGTGCACGATCGGCAGGTTGAGCACGATGAATCCCGCTTACGTGATGCCGTCGTTGAGAAAAACTCTCGTGCAATTGTTAACTGAATTGGAGCATTCGGGTACCGGTAGAAACAAAGAACAGGGTGCCAGGATGTTAGATCATTTGGTCGTGCATGCCCCACGTTTGATTAGACCGTATATGGAACCGATTTTAAAGGTAATTTTCAACAAAAAAAAATCTTTTTTATTATATTATGTCCAATTTAAGACCGGATTGTATGCACTGATAATCCAAATTTCTCTTTCAATTGAAAATATGTACAAAGATGGCCGAGTTCCGGTTACACTGGAAGTCGTCACAAACTTTCTTATTTTAAATGCAACACCGTATTTTTATTACCTTTTTGGATTTTAAACGCCAGTTTGATAAACACATGCTTGGTCGTTGTGGCACTGTTTCGGAGTTATACACTTTTTTTGAGAAACAAATGACTCGTGCAGTGTTTTCGGAAATTTGAAGTATTTCCGGAACTAATGTGCGAAGAGAGCTGCGGCTTTCACAATTCGATTTATTAAGATGCATTTTATTCCTTATTACAAACTGAAACAATTCGGTTTATTAAAACCGTTGAAATAAGAACGTTAGTAGATATACTATGGGCGTTCTGGCTCAAAAACGCGTGTTATTTCTTATGGAGGTCTCAATTCACTTTATTCCGGTTCAGATCTCCGCTAGAATCGTTTAGTTCGGATTTCCACCACCCCTTGTCCTTGTCCAGTTCACAGCCGATGAAATCCGATCAGAACCGATTAAAGCCGAACAGGACAAGGGGTGGTGGAAATCCGAACTAAACGATTCTAGCGGAGATCTGAACCGGAAGTAAAGTGACTTGGGACCTCCATAAAAATAACACACGTCATTATTTAGAAAATATTTTTCTCTCACAAACGTACCAGGCTTGCGACTGGCGATAACTTGTTCGGTTACTGGCATGTTTAAAAACGGCTTAAGACAACCACCATTTAAATAGTAATAACTGTAACCACTAATAATAAATAATAGTGTTTTCCTCCGTTTCATTTACTCTTAATAATTAACAATTATTAGTGTCAAATTCTTGGTTGAATATGATTGAAATTATACTTATGTTTTACTCTTGAGCAATCAACCAACAAAACTCGAAATTATAATAAAATATATTTATTACGACACACTATATTATATATTATACAGGGTGAGTCATAACGTACGGAGGAGTTTGAAAGGGTAGTAATATAAGATTAAAATAAATATTTTTCTTAGTAAACTTTTGACTAAAGAGCAATAACAAGAAAGTTGCATTAGTTTAAAATTTTTAAAAATTAACGCCCACTTTTTGAATACCACTGATATTAATGAGGAATCAGTGTTTTTTTTTTTTTTTTAATTTTAGCATTTTAATTTAAATTTAAAATGTCAGTTACTAGCATAGTTTGTACAGAATGTTCATTAATCGATTTAATTTAACTTGCTGTAACTTTCTGGTTACTGTGTTTTGGTCAAAAGTTTACTAAGAAATAATATTTATTTTGGTCCTCTCTTACTGCCCTTTTAGTCTCCTTCGTACGTTATGACATACTCTGTATAATTAACAATAATATAATTACATACAGCCTTTTCACGGGAACATTCTACAATAGCAAACTTTTTTATTTAAAGAGATACAAACTTGGTTAAATGGACAAAGTTTAAGTACCTTTCAATGCGCATTTCGCGCAATAAATTATAAAACAAAAGAACATCGCGTTGCTGAGATACAAGCATAACGATTCATTTTTTAAATCGAACATCCTGTATATTTTTATATTTTTAAGTTGGACTGGTTGCCTGCTATAATTAAATATAAAACAATTTTTCTCTAGGATCGNTTCACGGGAACATTCTACAATAGCAAACTTTTTTATTTAAAGAGATACAAACTTGGTTAAATGGACAAAGTTTAAGTACCTTTCAATGCGCATTTCGCGCAATAAATTATAAAACAAAAGAACATCGCGTTGCTGAGATACAAGCATAACGATTCATTTTTTAAATCGAACATCCTGTATATTTTTATATTTTTAAGTTGGACTGGTTGCCTGCTATAATTAAATATAAAACAATTTTTCTCTAGGATCGATAATTAAGGAGTTAAAAAAACTATAATTTCTTGCATTCTGGGTGTTCAAGAATTATTCTACAATACCTAACTTTTTTATTTAAAGAAATAGAAACTTGGTTAAATGGACAAAGTTTAAGTACCTTGCAATGCGCATTTCGCACATTAAATTATAAAACAAAAGAACATCGCGTTGCTGAGATACAAGC
>JAFFZR010028293.1:0-13389 GCA_018397195.1 Lethrus apterus | reverse complement strand
TTCCGTATTCACTTATCAAATCTATGTATACTACGTTCGTAAATTCGGATGAGTAAATTAAAATTAAGATTTCTCCGTTAAAAGTGATTGGAGATATTCAAAAGAAAGTGTGTGTTTTATTCACTTTTTATAATGAAAGATAAGAAATACCCAAAATCTAACAGACAATTGCACGAAATCGCATCTAACAATAACCGAACAAAAGTAGAATTGGCCAACTAAAGGTAAGTTCGAAAATTGTTCCAGTGTAATTCTGGCTTATGTATTTACTCCTTCTAATTTACGAACATAGTATAGTAGTAAGAATTAGTAAGTAATATCTGTCATTTTCATTATTTTCTTTTTATTCTCAATTACTGAAAATATTATTGCATACAGTTCAATATTTCTTTAAAAAAAATTCTGCTTCAATATCTCTCTAGTTGTGTTAAATTTTTGTTTCCTTATTCATCAGCAAAGAGTCTTATTTTAGTAAAAGTTGACAGACGTTGATACCTTATTAAAAACTGAGAATAATTCGAATATTTACAATTCAAATTTTGGATGGTTTAATTTAAATATTTTTTCGCAGGTAAATGTGATAATGATAAATGTAAAAGTAAGCTTCGGAAATTTACATTATCTAGAAATATGAAAAGTATGCTTCAAAAAAGAACATCGGGCTTTTTCATAATCTTAAAAGCTACGCAAAACATTATTAAGTGTGTGGCGCACCTTACCACCCCTTACGGAAATGCTTGGTTATCGAGAAGCTTTAGTTCAATGGCCTGACCTAAACCGGTGCTCGTTGACCTGGTTTTATGTGACCTGGGTCAGATACATCACGTGTACATGATCTAGTATCGAAAATTGCCTATATCAGCTGATTCATTTATTAATTTGCCATTGTTTTCAATTTTTGTAAAGTTAAGTAAGATATTTCTTTTACGTGGAAACTTAAAAATTCAATTACACGTGGCCATTGTTATCTATAATATCTGTTTTCATAATTTATTAAAACGTACTGAAATTAAATTATTTTCAGCCACTTAAACTTTCTCGACCACAAAAATATTGTGCACCGTTTCGTGTAGAGTTGGGCTGTTTATTTTCATCCCTCAATCTCATTTAAACAAAGTTACAACTTCAAATGATACGTGATATGATTTTCGTTTGATATACGATGTCGTTCCGAAAGAGTAAAAAATGACGCATTAAATTCTTTGAAAATTATATGCTTGCAACATTTCGACTTAAAAGAATGTTTTTAAAAAATGTTATCCAAGTTGCCCCAAAATGTTTATTCAAACAATAACTTTGGTAAGATTTTTTACACAAATCTTACGCAATAAAATCACAACTTATATGGAAATCAATAATTACCTAAACATCAAAATATTTGTTTATTCTTGAGCAAGCAACAAATAAAAATATATTTATTACGACACAGAAATATATAAAATATATTAAAATGTGTTTTGGTATAATTTTCAAGTAATAAAAGTATATTTTAATATCGATATATTTTACTATGGAAAACAACGATACATCTACTTGTCAGTATGAATAAAAATGCACTGTTCCATTTAACTTTAATTTTTAATAGTTAAAAATAATCTAAAGAAGATACTCAAAATGTTTTCATTTAAAGCGTAAAAGTAGATTATTTAATTCAAAAAGAAATAGTTAAGCGAATTATTTATTAAAGAAGGGTTTCGAACATCCTATACGTAAGTGTCATATCGGGCGATACATTACTTTAAACTAATAATATTTATTGCAATGTGTAAAACGTAAGAAATTTTTTCAAATCAAACTAATAATTTAAAAAAATGTCGCCTCGGAGCATGAATGCTGCATTATAGGTTTTATTTGAAAATAAAGATAAGTCAAATATTTAATAATCCCACATGTTTACATCTACATTGCGCCAGATGGTAAAATTATCGTTGCACTTGTGTGCCCGAAGGACACGAAAGCTCTTTGAATTCAACCACAATCAGAACAGATTTCATGAAACATAATTAGAGAGAAACTGCTACAAGACGACGATATGAATAATAAATAGCTTTGCTTCAAGTCAAAGTAGAAACACATAAACCAAAATTCAAATATAAATAGAAACAATATATATAAATATATTGTCCAAATTCTAGGTTGTTTTTGCTTGAAATTATACTTATCTTTTATTGGTGAATAAGGAACCAGTAAATGAAATGTAATAAAATATATTTATTACGACACACAAATACGTAACTATAAAAAAATTGTTAAAGGATATTTTATATATTTCTAAATTTATATAATTATATAAAGAAATATAATTTAGACAAACTATATATTTAGTGTTCGCTTAAAATGATTTGTTTTAAATTTGGAATTTAAACCAAACATTCAAAAAAGGGTTAGTGCATCTCAATAGTCTGAAGCGTTGTTTTATCGCAAATTAAATTACAAAGACTGAAGTTAAACGTGCCATCCTGTTAAAGTTTGTCACAAGAAGCGTGTACTTTAATAGCAAATTTGTGTATTTTCCTGAAAATATCGATTATGAGAGTTCACTTGAAATATTATTAAGTTAGTGTAAGCAAACAAAAAAAAAATAAAATTCAATTTCTTTGTTTTTGGCTGGACATCCAACTGCTGGAAAACAGATTTTTGTTTAAAAATTTCTAGTGCAACATTGTCAGTCAATTCATAATTTTGTCTTTATTTGAATTTCCATTTTGGAAAATGGATCAACAATGTGATGTCGGAGTAATCATTCTGGTTGAAGTTTATGAAGAAAGAGAACAAGAAATTGCTGTCGATGATGACCCCTATCGGCAAGATCACGTTGAAGAACCTAACATAACGTAGCAAGGACATGAAATAGAAAAAAAATGCCATCTATGATTATTTTAATTTGGAAATAGACCTGTGATCTTAATATAAGGGAAAGACGAAGAAGAACTAAGCGTAGAAATAAACAATACCATTTTTAAAAAATTCATTAGCTATTTACTTTGACAGCGTTATCGCCTTATCAAAACGTGACATATTCATTTACTGTCTTGAAGTTTGTGATGCAGTTTCGTTTTTTTCTTCCGGGACTCCATACCGTTTGGCCCTTACACATAAGTAAAGTACATACATATAAGTAGAGCATAAGACTAACCCTTTCAACTAACTTTTCAAAATAACTAACCTAACTAGCCCTTTCAAAATGGAAAGTACTTGCATTTTCTTTAAATAACACAACATTATGCACAGGAGTTCTTTTGCAAATTAAATTGAAAACATTTCCATACTTAAGAAAGATAAATTTATATACGAGTAGTTCTAGCAAAGGCCATTGAAACAAACACTTGAAAAGTAAATGACACTTCAAGAGTGTAACTTATATTGACCTTAATTCTAAAGTGTGTAACGTGGATCTTAACAAAATAAGTATGGAGTGCACTAAAACTAAACTGAGCAAATAATCCAAACCATGACCATCAATCATAAATGTTTCCATAGCATGTTAGTTAACTTTTGTATTGTTTTCTTTGGTTATAAAATAAAAATTGACGCTTCGCAACGATTTATAAAAATGTTGCACTAATAAATATTACAAAAATTTCAGTGCACGTTTAAATATCCTTGTCCGTTAGTAAAATTTTGTATGCAGAAAATGCACGCAGGTTGCATTTAAAAAAAATGTGCTAAATCTTCTAGATGAAAATTTGAAAGATGTTTATTTTAAATGATTATTGTAATTTTGTGCACTTCCTGAAAATGTTGTTTAAAATAATCAACGTATTATATCTCTCAGGTTACGCAAAATTTTTGTGTGAATATTCTTGAAATATTTACCTTGTTTGTAACAAAATAAATTGTTTAATTAAATTTTTATCTGACGATCTGCAACAAACAATATATGTATTTTAAAAATAGACAGTTTAGTCCAGTAAATCTATCAAAAAATACCTCAAAATCTACATAAAATAACGTATGTTGGGTGATCTCGATCTCATTTTACACAAAAAACTATAGAGACCTTTTCTCTTATAAATTGAATTTCCTAACTTTTTTATTGGAACTTTTTTTTCAACACCAATACTGGTCGAGTTATTTCGATAGAAATTCACAAACTTCTTTATTTTCTTCTGTTTTGTGCCTTTACCGCCCTATCCGTTCACTTTTATCGAATTTTATCTATTATCAAACTCAGAGATCATTTAATTATCTACATCTTTTGTTTAAAACTTTTTTCTCTACTAACAATACTTTGGTAGTTATTGCTTAGTTTATCGATCGAAGTCCGCGCTATCGTCGTTACCCGTTTTCACGGACGCGCTATTTCAAATGTTAGTGCTGCTTAGTCTAGTAGTAGGTGCATCAATCAACATGCGATAACGTAATTTGGGTGATATGATTTGTTAGAGGGGTGTATTCTGAGCATAATGCCGAGAACACACTGGCTTGATTCACCTACTGACTGGGCTAAGCAGCACTAACATTTGAAATAGCGCGTCCGTGCAAACGCATAACGACGATAGCACGGAGTTTGATAGATAAACTAAGCAATAACAACCAAAGATGTAGACAATTAAATGATCTCTAAGTTTGATAATAGATACAATTCGATAAAAGTGAACGGATAGGGAGGTAAAGGCAAAAAACGGACGAAAATACGGAAGTTTGTGAATTTCTAACGAAATAACTCGACAAGTGTTGGTGTTGGAAAAAAAAGTTTCAAATAAAAAAGTTAGAAAATTCAATTTATAATAGAAAAGATCTGTCTAGTTTTTTGTGTAAAATGATTCGTTCTCGAGATATCGAATTAAACACGTTACTCGCGATAGCGGCGCGACTGACACTCGAAAAACCCCTCAAATCCGGCATTATGCTCAGAATACACCCCTCTAACAAATCACCCAAATTATGTTATTTTATGTAGATTGATTCACCTATTTACTGGACTAGTTATTTGGTATTAAAACTTTGTAACCGTTTTAAACAAGGGATGCTTTCCAGTTTTGGAGTATTGTATTTATTATTCATTTGTCCCTAATTATTTGTATGAATAATAATACTGATATTATGATATTGGGAAAAAGGTATGGATATCATTACTTTGTAAGTGTAAAATAAATAAGAATAACACTGTTTTATATAAAAATCTATGTTTGTATTTTTTAGATAAGCTTATTTAATATGATACCTATATGTAAATACACTTCAATGAAAAATTATTGCTAGATTTTTATTCACAATCACAATCCTCGAAGTCATAGAGTATCCGATGTGTTGACTGCGACAATTTATCGTAGAATAAAGCATTCCGTTCATAGATGACTGCGCTGATGCCAGTGTTCGGGCAGAATACAAATGACTCAATCTGGCCCTTTTGATTGATTTTGCTGAAAGGAATCATTTGTAATAATACAATGGGCAGATTACTTAAAATCTCCTTCGATTTTGTAATAATTTCCTCTCGAAGCTGAACAAGATAAATATTTTCCTTGGAGATTTTTAATAATGCCCGGGTTACGTTCACTAAATGGAAAAGTAATATTCTTCTTAATTTCAAAAAATTCCCAATTTTAAAAATATTAAATTGGCTTTATGCTTAATCCGATTGTAATTGTTGAACTTTTACTGTGTGCGATTTTATGTTTGAAGTTCGTCCATTTAATAAATGAAATATTAAAAGCTATGCATGTTGATGGTTTTAAAAAATACGTGTTGCTCAGTATATAATAAATAATAATACATTAATAATTAACATTAAAAAAACTCTTAATCAATAAATAGGGACTTGGTGTTTTAGAATTTTGTAAATCCTTTTTTAGCCAGTAAAACTATTTTTACATCGTTCTAAATAAAAATATTTTTTCCTACATTATCTTTAATTATCAATCACAAAAAAATTCTAAAAACTTCTAGTTCTAAAAATACTAAAAATTAAGAAACCCGCACACAACTCTCTGCAAAATGAAATCACAATATAATTAATTTTCTTATTGCACATTTGTTTTACTCTTATTTAAACATTACGAATTATTCGTAATTGTTACTCGATATTGGCGTAAATCGAACTTACGAGCCGAAAGAGAACTTACTTTACTTATTACATCTGCAAAACGACGATTATATCTTCTGGAATTTACCAAACAAAAGCATGACAAATATTCATAATAAATAGTGAAAAAATTAACGAAAATCTAAATTGCAACCGAACAACAGGAAATAAAAAAATAAAATTCAAAACTTGTAGAAAGTATGCGAGGAAGACACGACGAATAGACGACGAACAGAAAGTGACATGAAATTAGGGAGATGAAGTAGATAAAATTAATACAGATGAGTTGGCATTGTCATGGAAAAACAAAGCAAATGAAGAAACATTAATGTGTGAAAGAATTTAAAAAAATGTATACAACGTGGAAATTAATTAGTGGATAAAATCGATAACTTCGTTAATATTTGTGATAGAGGAAAAATCACAAGGAGGTGTAGCGACTTAAAATTACAGCCCACACGAGGAAAAATATTTCCAGATTTTTCCACTAATTTTTTTAAAAGTTATGACGTCAACAACCCTTTTTTGAAATGACAACCTATTTTTTTATTTCAACGGTATAACATTTTTAATAGATTACATAAGAAAAAAATCAATAAAAAAGGCCTTCAATTTTAATAGGAAGATGAATGAAATGAACAAAATAATCCAGTTATCCGGGTGCAAAAAAAAACAAATAAAAAATGGTTTGACGATTGTTGAAATTACAATAAATGTTCAAATTGCAAACCCTGCACCGGCTGACAATATCCAAGACGATCATAAAATGCATTCACCACTTAATAGTCTGAGGTGTTATTAATCTAGACTCGTGTCGAATTCTGTCTTTAAGATCCTCTAAATTATTAGATCGATTTTTGTACAGCTCAATACAGAAATACAGAAATGGATGAAAATATGCCAAAGGCCGATTGATTTGGGTTCGCGTCTTGGCTAATGTTATATAAGTTTTCCTACACGATGAATAGAGTCCATATAGCATTTTTATTCAATAAAAATATCTTTCTAAAAATGTGAGTATTTACTTGAGCATTTGCCACCAATGAGCGTCGACATAGCAAAGTAAACACGTCTTGGCTCGCCTTGCCGGCGCTAAACTTTTGTTAAAAGTTGAATAACATAAATGATTTAGAAAATTTAAGTTAATTAACTGCATTTTCCATCAAAATTCAACACGAGCCATTGCATTGATTCGTTTAGTCGAAAGAAATGCGATATTGGGAAGGAGAATATTTAGCCGCAACGCTCGTATATCAAACAGCTGTCAGCTAAGGAGAACAAATTGCACAATGTCCGAGATTCCAAAAATTCAAGGCTATTTTATAAATTACCCTACCCTTGGCTTTCAAATTCCTGTTAGATACAGCGTAAAATTACAATCACAGCCGTTATTACATCCGGATGTACTCGATTAATTTCCCATTTGGTCTTAAAATAAATCATTTTCACCCACGAAATTTAATTAGAATAGAAAAAATCGACGCGATGGAGTTATTCGCGATGGCGTGTTCAATTAAACATGGAAATGATTTACAAACTATAAATCAATGATATGGCGTAATATTTTATTCTATGAATATTATTTAAATACCGTGACAAGTACATTGCGAATTTAATTAAATTTGGTAGGTACCAGTTTGCGTGTGTAACGTGAGCAACGTAATCCTGGCGGTTGAATCCGAACTCAGGATTGCATTCGTTATTAAATTCATCTGTAAATTAGTTTTTGCTGTGAATACCATACATTGCAGTCTCATAAACGTAATATTGTCTAATTTTAATAATTAAATATCACAATTACCCATTAAGTTTCTGCCGACAAGGTAATAAAAATTTACAAGTATTATTATTATAAATTTAATTATCTCTGTGTACTCATTAAAAATTTAATTAGATTGTTAAATAATATAAAACTAGCTTGTTTATTATTTTAAATAGGTAATTAGTAAACTATTTTCCATTCATAATAATAAAGATAAATGGCAGAACACGATGAAAAAAAAACTCTATGATACCCAAAAATGAAGAAATAGGACTAAGAGAGTACTTTTGCCGATGACGAAATGACAAGGTACTTCTTTCCAGAAAAATCTAAAAATTAATTAGGAAAACAAAAGTAATAACGATAACAAATGCAAATATACAGTCTTTTCACGGGAACATTCTACAATAGTTAACTTTTTTATTTAAAGAGATACAAACTGAGTTAAATAGACAAATTTTAAGTACCTTGCAATGCGCATTTTGAGCAATAAATTATAAAACAAAAGAACATTTTAAATTGAACACCCTGTATATTTTCATTTTTTTAAGTTGCTCTGGTCGCCTACTATAATTAATTATAAGACAAATTTTCTCTAGGATCGTTAGTTAAGGAGCAATAAATTCTTGCATTCTGGGTGTTCACGATTTATTCTACAATAGCTAACTTTTTTATTTAACGGTATACAAACTTAGTTAAATAGACAAAGTTTAAGTACCTTGCAATGTGCATTTCGCGCAATAAATTATATAACAAAAGAACTTCGCGTTGCTAAGATACAAGCATAAAGATTAATTTTTTAAATTGAACACCTGTATATTTTTATTTTTTTAAGTTGCTCTGGTCGCGTGCTATAATTAATTGTAAGACAATTTTTCTCTAGGATCCCTAGTTAAGGAGCTAAAAAATAAAGTAATAAAATAATAAAAATCAAAAAGCAAAATAACTATTGGAACTATCGATCCTCCTCTTGCAACAAGTTGTTTTACAAATCTTTTTCACCCTTCGGACTGCACCAATATGTCTTATGCATCTCACATCAATAATAATAAAAGAAATGTATTATAAATTATTTATTTATTTATTATAATGAAATTTGCAAAATTATTTTCTCCAAAACTCTTTAATAGCGGTTTTAGGGAAAAATTGTCTTACAATTAGTTGTTGCACGCAACCAGACCAACTTAAAAATATTTTAACGCGATGTTCTTTTGTTTTATAATTTATTGCGCAAAATACGCATTGCAAAGTACTTAAAGTTGTCCATTTAACTAAATTTGTATCTCTTTAAATAAAAAAGTTAGCTATTGTAGAATGGAACAGACTGTATACATAGACGGAGAGCGACTAGAACATGCACAAGAATTCAAATTTCTAGGTCCCATAATAGGAACATTCATTGTCAGATCAATTTCAAGAGCAAAAAAACACTAAAAAATGTAAGGATCTAACAAAAAAAATGAACTTTGACAAGACGATAGATTTGAAAGCAAACGAAAATATATTCATAATAAAATGCTGATACTGACCAGAGACAATTTTTGTTCTTATAGAATTGTGGATGGTCTCAGTCCTTTTATTGCTGCAAAATAATTGAATTGCTCAAAAGAACTGTATTTATATTCAACGAAGCGCCTTTAATCGAGGATCGAATAATGGTTAAAAAAAAAGTTGGAAAGTTGGTAAATTTCTGTAGCACGTAATTGGTCTTCAAGGATTGTTCTCCTTGTAGACCTGCGGAAGACTATAGAAGTGAAGTAGTTTGCTATGGTGGGGTGTAGGGTGTAAGGCTGGTCCTAGTTCTATCTAGGATAAGCAACAGTAAGATTTACCGTAACTGGACAACTGCAATAATATCTACCCCTAAAAACTTACTATTACGAAATCGGACAAACCAAAGGAAACAAAAATATACTAGTTGCAAGCCTGACGAGGATAATAAACATAATAATTTCAATCGAAAATATGGTTACCCGCTAAATAAAATAAACAAAACTCAACGATGTCTGTTATTACAATTAGTTACAATCTACCATTTCCGCTTTAACCGAAAATAACTGTAATATTTATTTTTCGAAGATCCTTTATGTGTTTATAATTTCAGAAAAATATTTTACAAAAATCTGAATGCTTTTATATTTACCCGACATCCTTAAAGGATGGAAGGGACTAGGCTCTTTACTAGTGTTGCATTTGTAATTTAAGGTTTAGGTGGTAGAACAGCTAAGCTGAACCTCACCTTAGGATTTCGCGCTCTCTTCCTTTACTATTACAATTGTTCCGTCTTTTTTTCTATTATGGGATTTAGTGTAAAGCGACATGAGAAAGAAATAAAGTTTATTATTATTATTTTTATTATTATTACTATATATAATATATATTTTTGGATTGGTAGAAAAATTCTGTGTTGAGCAACCTCCTAGCGAATTTGCTTTCTTAAAGCCTGCAGATTTTGTCCTGAATTTTTGCAAACCCTTTCGTTAATATGTTCCCATAAGGAGTTGTCAGAAGTCGTCAGTTTAGTGGAACTTCTTCCGTCTTTTTGCATCCGTAGCTGAGAATATTTTTTCATTAACCTCTTACAGATATTGGGATAATTAGGTTGGGAGTCTAATAATAAAGGGTCTAATCATATGGTTTCCCAATCGTTTAGTTTTTGTAGATATTGTGTGTAATTACGAAAATTATATTTCTTTTAAACAAAATGTTGCTTCATCAGAAAAAAAGTTTCATTTACAAAATTTGCTAAACTTTGGTTTAATCTGATAAGAAAAGCTTTCTACAGTGCTTTATATTTTCAAATTATATTAATTACCTTCGATATAGACTTGGGAAATATACTTCGCGTTAAGCAAATTGTTTTTGAACATTATTTTGTGTGCATTCCGGATATAGGAAATAGGAAACAAGCGAGATCAATTATTACACAAAATTGGAAACAATTCCAAATTCGCAATTCAACATGATAAAACAACCAATATTACGAATTCAGCACAGCTTTTAATATTGAACGCTCTTTGCTTTAACAATCATATCCATGAGGACTTGTTTTATCGAAATATTAATAATGACATTAACTACGCTTCCTTTTCTCATGAATAAATTAAAATCATTTAGAACATTACAAAATAATAATAATAATAATAATAAAGAAAAACATGTTTTAAACACAAATTAAAATTATTACAAAAGTAATTCTTTAATATACAAATAAACGTCGTAATACTCAAAATATACATTCAGAGTTTTATTTCTTGGACCACATTCCATTTTAAGTGCCAGATATTTATGACCTAGTTAGAATAACTACTTGGGATTACATTTGCATGGAAATATCTGTTCGTTTTGCACATGATTATTCGACTGCGAGACAGCTTTGACATTTCGAATTAGTGGAAAATTTAAATGTACACATTGTATGTAAATAATTGATTGACTACAGACAAATAAGTAAATAAATTTAGTATGTAATTCGACTGTTAAGTAAATATTTTAGATAGAAAACAATTTAAATATGAAAATAGTTTTATTACTGGTCTATTCTCTTAGTCAGTAGGCTATTAATTTCAAGGTATAGGGTTCAAGTCTTAGTGGGGGACAATTATTCTGTCTGTGAATTAACCTTCCGACCGACTATTAGGTTTTCCACGTTTATAAAATCCTTGCAGCGTGTGCTGAAATAGGCTTAACATCTGTAACACAGCAGTGATCGCAACCAAATTCCTCCCTATCAGTCTAATTAAGTTCTTCGAGCTTGGACCAGTAGTCAGAGTCAGGAGACCGACGCCAAATTATATTCTTTTTTTAACAATTCCAAGTGGTGCAGTCGTGCTAAACATAGATTTGTTTTTTCAAGAAAGGGGGAATATTT
This sequence comes from Lethrus apterus, assembly GCA_018397195.1. Taxonomy (NCBI): domain Eukaryota; kingdom Metazoa; phylum Arthropoda; class Insecta; order Coleoptera; family Geotrupidae; genus Lethrus; species Lethrus apterus. Next base: position 1,728 of record JAFFZR010028293.1, on the reverse strand, counting down.
CTCTTTCTATTCTATTCAATTTTTGATACGATTTTTGTATGATCAGGCATTTCAATATAGCTGTTAATTTATTTCTTCAAAATTGTTAATTTTCAGTTCATTAAAAATAATTATATTCTTACGTTGACACATAATAGGATAGATATAATAGAAAAAGGCCAAAAAAGGAAGAAGTTCATATTAAAAAATATGAATTAAAACGAAATTAATTAATCAATTAATTAATTGTTAAAACTTATTTTAAATACAGGCTCATTCTGAAATAAGTACAGATATTTAACTGGTATATGGGCATTCGGTTCTAACCACGGTCCTGTGTCCATTTCAATATGTGTCGCGTTGAAAATCAACTTCCTTTGGCGGGAATAACATTAAATGTTGCAAAACAACCTTTATTGATGATAATTCGGCGTTATTGTCATATTTTACTCGAAAATTAAAATATTTTTTTTGCCACACTCTTCAACAAAGGAGCGTAATTTTTGCATATTTAGGTTTGGGCTATTGTCCGCTATCACCTGTTAAAATCTGTGCTTATTTCAGAATGACCTTTATAGAATAAATTTTAATTTTACAAATGTGCATTATAGCCTTCCAACACAAAAATTTAATTAAACATGATCGAGAATAGTACGATATTTTATTTCGGTATATGAAACTGCGAAGTTCTTCTATCTGACCTGTTTTATGACCTAAATTGCCAGCTGTTCATCATTTCTCGCATATTTGAGTCCACCGTGTAATTTTACTGACCTATATATTGTCGTTGACGTTTCTGGTTAGTGGTCTCTTTATTCATCCATTCATACGGACAAACATCTGATTAAACAGAAGCAATGATTATTACACCAACATCCGAATCATGGCGGAACGTGACGCAGCAACTCGAATCACATCGAGGATTTAATTCGAATACCATAGGAAAGAAAAATGAAATTCTTTATGAATTCCTCAATGCTGTAGTTCAGATTCCCGGACGTGTTTGCATGAGAATGTAGAAAATTACCGGAATGGAATATCTGATTCGGAAGATAATGAAATTGAGAATCGTCGTCGGTATAAAATTGCGTTCATTTACGAAAGAATCTAATTAAATTTAACAGCTAATATTGAAATATAAAAATTGGTTATAATTAATTAATGGTACATTTGCATTTTCAAAGCAATGAAAAGATATTCTAAATGTTAATTATTAACAAATTCATCAAAGGAAATAAATTGAAAGGAAATACTCTTATTAGCCGACTTTCATAGGATAAATTGAGTTTCTTTCAACGAAAATAAACATTGTATTTATTCGTAAGCAACAAAACAAAGCGATGCAACGCGCACGTGCAATGAACTTTCAGTTCGTCTGACCCAATTTTGGCAAATACGCGCGTTAACCGGTGCACGCATTTTATAAAATTTGAATGTACCTACATCCGGTTTAATTTTGACCATTATTACGACTGATAACATATGCGAATTTAAAAAATTTAATTTTTCCTTTAATTAAGATATAGACAATACAAATATCAAGGAGGATTCAGGAAAGCACGTTCAACAAAATATTTACAATAAAACAAATTTTGTATAATAGCTACTCACAAAATCTAGGCTTGCACATGCTGTTTATCGACTATAAACAAGCATATGACTCGATAGATAGATATAAAATGTATAGGGTACTAAGAAAGTTTAACGTCCCTGATAAATTAATACACCTAGTCAAATTAACTCTAGATA
>JAFFZR010028292.1:0-13396 GCA_018397195.1 Lethrus apterus | reverse complement strand
CAATTGTTTTTTTGGCTATGGCGGGTAATAGAAAATTTACTGTAGAATAACTTTTCTTCTATGACATTTTGTCGTATCTCTAACAATAGCCGAGATATCTGCTGTGACAACTAAAACCAAACACACTGTATAATTGTAGAAATGGGAATTATGTATTTTTATTAATTTACATAAATTCAAATGTCCATTATTAAGTTACTATTGAAATAATTTATTATATTTAAAATGATTGTTAATTTTTAATAGAAGTCGTAACGTGGGACGCAATAGGGTTTAGGAATTGTAAAGTTTGATTCATTAATTACTTTTTTGCGCGATTGAGCTCTATTTACTATTTACTAGTTGCTAACGATAAACTCGACGGTAAGTATTTTGGCGTTCTAGAACGGTAAGTAATTTTATTCAAAATTAATCAATTATTACAATAATTAAGTAACAATTGGGTATTTATAACTTATTTTTTGACATAAATGTTGAAGGTACAATTATTACAACTGCCAATTGTCAAAGGAAGCTTATTTTGGAAAACAGACGTTGAAGACAAGATGTTAGCATTCTCTGGAATCTCATGCAACTAGTTTTAAATGTCAATTGTAAAATTTTACAAAAAACTGTAATGGCTGCAGTTATTTACAAATTGCTATAGAAACGTAAAAAACTTGGCATTACGGCAACGTGATATGGATATGGAAACTTACACAAATACCTATGTTTATCTCCCTATGATTCTGTATTAGATATTTAAATGCTCAATCGCTAAACTCAATCGCGCAAAAAACGTCATAAGTATCACGAACCGTAAGGGATACCGTTCTCAGACAATAATTGACAACAATTGTCTTCGAACGGTAAACATTCTTGATACTTAATATACTATTATGTTTAATTATTTCAACCTTTTGAACTAATTGATACTTACTTATTTTCCGTGTCCGGAAAAAGGTCCGGTGTTAGAAGAATTAGCCGTTGAACACGTTCAACGTTTCCAGGGTACGTAAGGCCCGTAACTAAGTTGCCGAAATACGTATTGCGGTGTTCTTCAATTCCTAATTAATTATCTTTTAATTAATTGGAACCGTATATACAAATATTTTTCAATTACAGGTTTCTATAGGTTTTTTCGGTTTAAAATAAAACCGGTCATTTTACGAACTGATATAATTTATTAATGTATCCCTTCTTTATCGACAGATATTTTTACATATTAGATAACCCAACTTTATGTGTCTAAAAGTGTGTGCATGTTTAATTTTATTACTGGATCTTCTAGCTAAAAACGTAAGCACAAATTTATTGTTACAACTCGTTTTTCTTCCGGCGTTGTAGTGCGACTTCAATTCCGTCTACGGGCCACATTATCGTGGTATCCAGGACCTCCCATCTCTGATGGACAATTTATATGGTTTGACCAAATTATACTTAATTTAATGAAAATAACGTTCTCACGTGTTGACACGTTGACTCAAAATTAACTGTCTTATCTCAATTAACGACAAGAAACTCACGTTGTGCACGTGTCACATTTAAATGAGCAATTAATTATCTTAATACGTAAGAAATCACGTTCTCCACGTGTTACATATAATAATTCAATTAATTATCTTAATTAATGACAAAAATTCACGTTGTGCACGTGTCACATTTAAAATGAAATGATTGCCTTCATAAAAATAACAATCATGTTGTTCACATGTTACATATAATCAACATTGCTTATATTAAAGAAATTCATTCGGCTCTTCAATTCTCTTTAAGAGAGAGTCCTTTCTAATAATCATCCGTGTCTTTTATATTAAAATTTGCTTAAGCAAAAAACCCGCGCATGGGACATGGTGCTTAAAATTCCCACTTCGCGCTCAACCCTATAAATATTTAAACTTAAGAATAGTAGGTAAATACCCCAAAACAAAAATTTACAGAAATTAAAATTACCCACTTAACCTATAAATTTCCCAAAACAAAAACCAAAGTAAACAAAATATTAATTTGTGATATTTCTAGGTACAACATCTATATATGGAATAAATCAACATCCGGGGGCTGCCACAACCTGGTTAATGAAAGTTCCGGGATTATTTCTGTACTCGCCGATCTTGTGCACTCCGGGACCACCTGGACATGTTCGGAGACGTCAAAAGGAACGTTGTTTCCCCATTCTCAGTGCTGTCCATCTCTACATTATATTCAAGAAAAGAAAACATACAATCCAGTACATAAATTAACAATATGGAACCGAATCGAGATACGTTTCCTTTCATATTAATTTTGTACAAATAAAAATGCAATTTTAACTAGGCGATCATACGAGTAACATCGCAGTATGTAGAATTTTTCTACATTTTATTGTGGTAATTTTTGTTTTTTTGTTTTTTCGTATATTTTACAGCCACAGTCTCCAGTCTTTTTGATTTAATAGCAAAATCAAAATTAAATGCCAAAATTAATTGGCCAATTATCCATGCCAGTGATGTTTACGTATCAAAAATGACAAAACAAGGGAAATTACAAATTAATAAAATTCAATTAACTGCGCCGTCCAATCAATTAGTGAAATAAAATGACGGGCATCGTTCAACAATAGGACCAATACATCCATCTATAACATATATACATGTCGCCAAATGCGAAATTTAATTTATAACGCGATGTACGGGGGTTTTGCAGTTGACACTGCAAAACAAACTATTTAATAATCTTTAATAGCCTGATGGCATAAATCGCCGTGCGTTTTGTGTGAATTTTGGATTTAACGTCGAACGGACGAAATTTATTGTGTACGAATTTGGCTTAATTAAAACATACTCAGCGTGCGCGCATGTTGTTACAATGAAACGATCGTGGGAATTTTATTACAATGGAATCGGTAATAAAATAATTTTTTTTTTTAACTGTACACAAAATGAAGTATGTAAGAGCAAAAGGCCTGAGGATTTAGGGATATCTATCGGATCGCACTTTTTGTATTGGAGTTGGTGATTCGACCAGTTTTGTATGGTGTTCCATAAGGGACAGTCCTAGGTCCTATCCTTTTTTGTCAACAAAATATGTAGGTAAACGAAAAATTCGAATGTTTGACCTCTCACTTAAAATCGATTTTTTCAGATTCTGATGTGTCTCTACCACTATTATCGCATCACAATTTTAAATCCGTTCATTTTTTATAATTGCCTCCATTTGAAATATTTGAAATTGAACAGGCACATTTTTTAAGCAAATTATTAACCATTCAAGAAATACCGTACTAGAATTGTAGTTGAACGGAGATTAGTCTAAAGTACGGAACTTCAAACTAACAGTGGTCGAGTCGCAGCAGTCATATAATCCAATTAAAATCGGCCACTTGGGACCCATGTATGACTGTTATCTACCTAAGCTGCAACCACTAATAATTTATACATTTAATGCCGGGTAAAGCGTGCCACTCTATTTAATTCGGCCGTTCACGAGTTGTAAGAGTAAAATGACAACGAGATGACACCATCCTTCTACTTTAATATAGAATCCGTCCACGGAATGAAGAGTAAATGGGACAATTACACCATGAGATTTAACGTTTTAAATTTAAAAATTATTTTAATGTATTGTTGAAATTCATATTCCCTATTACTTTTGACATTTCAACAATTCTAAAAACTGACCATTTTTGCCAATTTGAGGAACAGTTTATTCTTGATTAAAATCATTAAATGCTTCGTTGATTTTTGTGGCGAAACGTTCAATAAAGTTCTTTACTCACTAAACCTTTTCTACCCAACTGGAAAAAAATAGTAATCGATGCCAACGTTTTGATAATGCAATGATGACTTTTAAACAGGTAACAAACAAATATGGTGTAGCAATTATTACGTTCACAAATCACACAATCGTACATTATATTCGGAAAAAATATTTTACCCAATCTTTAAAATTAAAATCATATTTTACACTTTTAGCTCCTAAATTTTCGTAGTTTGCGGTCAACGAGACGGATTTTGTTCAAATTTGAGCTAAAGAATTACTTTTTTTTTAAATCGGGTCATGTAGATCAAAAGCACCTACATTTAAATCGAACAGCAACCTCTTACGCAACTTAATTACGAAGGACGAATTTGTTTGTATTATTCGTTCCGGAATTAATCGTGTTTATAAGGGACAAAAAGATCACGACGAACGGTAGAAGTGAACAGAACTCCGGGCGATTTTTATTTCCTTCCATTCTCGAAAACAGGTCTTAATTAGAATTTCAATTCTCGCGCGCTAGTTCGAATAATTACTCTTCACAGCAATTAAATGTCTATACAAAATTATTTTAATTCAGATTTTAATTTCCGCCGTAGTGTATTAAACTAGACGGGCGGACAGTGCCGAGCGTTCGTACATGGCTAATTTGGGAGTCGTAGCAGTCAGAAAATCCGAATAAATTTTTTTAAAGAAATATTAATTAACATCAACTTAGAGCGAAGAGAAGATTCAAACTGTAGAAATTAACGACACGATTCATTTCATAAAGTATAGTTGATAAAAAATGTATATATTTTTTAATTTCAATATAAAATATACATACAAAGCAAAATTAAGTACCTAATTTTACATTTTTTATGGTTAATATACAAATTGAACATTCGGAAATATATATGGTTTTGTAAACTACGATGTTTGTAATCAATCACGTCGCTAAGTCATTATGAATGCAGTTAGACAGCAAGTGAATAAAAGAAATGTCATTGTAGTCGTTGAATAATTAAAACTGATTAATGATGCGTTTATAATGTAGTATGCCATGAATATTAATGAATTTTGAACAAATCAAACAATAATTGCGAGCAATTGTTATTCAGTCACTAAAACTGTTCAGGTGCGATAGTGGTTGGTGGATATTGTTAAAAAGTGCTAGTGACGTTACACGATAATTATGTACGTGCGTTCATAGCTGAACAAGCTGAAACTTGACGCACGACACCAAGCATTGTAGAAATTATGAATATGACGTAATTATGAACATTAAAAAATGTACATAATGATGATTGTTTCTTTGGATGTATCACCAGGCTACTAAAAATCTTGCTTTCCATAGTTTCGTATTTTTTTTTCATCCTATTTTTTTAGTGCTGTTTTCGTGGTTGAATAAAATAAAATCAAATAACAGTACCAGTGTTTTCTTTCATTCTTGAAGATAATCTTCCAATTCAAAAGTTTATTTAAATTCATAGATTGTGGCTGGCTTTGCGCCGTTTTGTGACGCCACGGTAATGTACTTTTTTGATTCATTTCGAAACGTCGTGTCGATAGACGACCGACAGACAGAATAGTAAGACAAAGAGATAAATCCTGGGAGACACAGATTACAGGATCAGTCCTGCTCCTGTAGAATGCCAGAAGATTAATGATTGCGCGCTCCGGGACATCTTGACATTGTCACGTCACGTAGAACAAACGCATCACCACAAAAAAATCTATACAATGGGATATCACATGATCTTAGTTACAATTTATTTTAAACCGATGAATATTTATTTATACAATTAGAAATGTAATTCAAGATTAATGACAAAGGACTGTAAAAAATGAATTACGTTTGGTGCGCTTCGTCGACGATAAGTTAATATAAAATATAACCGGATATATGCTGGAAAACACTAATGCACATCGAGTACTCGGTATTCTATATACATTTTTGTGTAAAAATGTCCCTATCGTTCAGTGTAGCGTACGAATAAATTTGAAATAAAACGTCCAACGCTATCTCAATCACAACGATGCGATGGAACAAGTTATACGACCCCTCGCGGTTACATCATAAACCACTGAACAGCAATGCAATCAATGTTACCCTCTAGCGCCGTCTATAGAAAGCACGGTACATCACTAATCTAATATATCCGTTTGTCCTGCCTAATAGACCGCCAAATCTAAGGTTCTCCGATAAGATTCGGAAAAGTTCGTTTATAATGTAAGAAGTTTATAGCGGATATTTTCTTCGCCGATATCGTATTAAACGAAGCTTATAAAATATACCAGCGCCCCGTATAGATTGCTTGTTAGTGGATTTTTATTTTTGACCGAGAATAATGTGCGTCTTAGTTTACATCCAGAGCGAATTATTTTCGACGTGGAATATCGTGACCCGACCCTTCACAGAAGTATACATAATTGTTGTTCGTGTGTAAGCGAATGCACGCTTACTTTTCAGTTTTCGAGCTATCTGTGTTGCATGGTCTGGGTACATTTAACGAAACCGCGAGTTCGTTCTCCTCGCGCGCAGACCAATTTCATAAATTAAGCGCAATTAAAACTGAAAAAGTATGCGTGTTATATGGTTTCTTCCGCCGTTAGATCTGCCTATCTTCGTAACAAAAAATAATAAAAAAGAAATCATTCTGGATATAGATAAATAGTAAAAATCCTTTATACCTACAGGGAATTCATGAAGCCAGTTTGTGCTAATGCAAGCCTAGGATGTACGAGATTGTCGTGGAAACGATATACAAAAATTACTACAAAAACTGCGGCCAGAACGGGTGACTACTTCGTCAGTCTGAAGTCATCGATGAGGGATGTCAGTCGCATTACCAACGATTTCCACATAATGTTCTTATAAAATTTATGTCAACATAGGCCAGAAGCTCCCTTCACCTTGATAGTGAGACATTTAATTTGTATTTCAATTAGTTTTTAGAACGGATTTTTTATTTTTGTAATTAATTTTAAGTCTCGACGATTTACATAGTACGCGTACATACCACGTGACTGATTTTCTACATTAGGTAGTAAAATAAAACGAACGCGACAGGTAACGCCTAAATCACCCGTTCTCTCCGCAGTAGTGGGGGTAATTTTTGTATTGCTATCACGTTTCCACGACTGTCTCGTATATCTTCCGCTTGCGTAAATTCGAAGTGGAACACGGTGTATAACAGACAAGTTTGCAGACATTTTCTCTCTGGTAATACCGGAATTTATTAGATATAATTTTTACAATGATATTTCTACACAGTGTGGCTCAAATTTCGCTCAACCCAAATATAAATAATTATTATGTTGAACCAATTGAATGGAATTTATTTTCGATTTTGGCATTGGCAAACCTGCACTTTGTCCGCTACTCATATTTTATAATTTTTTACTTATTCTTGATGTGTTAAATATAAATAACTGTACCTAAACTGGTTGCAAAAACAATTAGCTTTCTTTATCACGTAACTCACGTAAATGAGCTTGGAGGATGAATGGTAGACAGAAGTGGACGCTTTTATCATTAAAAGAACATATTAAAATAAATACATACATTGCACAGTTAAAACGTGTACCTGCATATACATTAATTTTAAAAAAGTATTCATGCAATACGTAAAAAAATAAATAAAGCATAATTGTTGCGTAAATTCAACTAAATCAATGTAGAAGAACGATTACAAAACGATAGCTAAATTCACACATAATAAAATAATTGCTACGAATAGTTACATATTCGACATACATAAAATAAAGAAATGTCGAACTATTAGATGTAATCAAGAGAAACAAAAAGCAATTAATGAAAAATAACTCCAATTAATGTTTGCTAACGGACGTAATCGTGGAGTGCGAGCCATTGTTATAAAATTGCTCCATTATTCAGCGCATTCAATATTGAAGAGCCGATCTGTGAATGGGTTTATTCAAATGGCGTCGATATTCAAAATGAATCCAAGGGGAAGGAGGTTACAGGAACCGTCGGTGACCGGAACTTGGGGATTTGAGCTTCTCCGACCGAGAGATCGCATTGTAGTTTTACACGGTTTATGTGGTCGTGTTGCAGGTTCGTCGCCGCAGGGCACCTCATCATAACATCTATATTAGCCTGCTAGTGCCGAGCGTTCACGGAATGTTAACGCGCCCCTCGGTTAGTTAACGCCCGGACAAACGTTGCTTCGTCGTAGCGAGTTTCGTTGCGAAACCGGATGTGTTCCGAATACTTTTAGCTCGTTTTCTCCCGTTTTACGGGTAAAATGGGGCATTAAACAAAAACAATTATTTTGGTTGACATAATTAAAAATTAATTAATTAAACCAGGTCTCCCCCATAACAGCGAAAATGTCGTAAACATTACTTGTCACCATTAGTTGTGAACGTTTTGAGACTTCAAAATAAGACAGTATCCTTTTAAAAACTCTTTCGAAAAATGCTGGGAAAAATATATGCTTGTCTTCACTTATCGTCAATCTATAAACCCGAAAATCCACCATAACTCTAACTTGTAAATTAAATACAATTTTCCAGACGCCGCGCCGGTGTCTCGCCGTAAAATTGTCATCGTGTTATTACCGAATAGCCATATTTACCCGTCAAACATTAATTTTAATTGTGGTTTCGCGAAATGGCCAGTGCGCAATAAAGCAAACGATAGACACAGAGCGTGTAAGAGGGGCTCGAAAAGGCGGTAAGTAAAATGAATGACGACCGCCGAACCACCAGATATTAAACCCTAACCTCAAGCCACATGGCAAATAAAGTACACTTAATGGTCCCCAGAGCTCAGTTTGGACCACTTCATTCCAATCTTGTCTACGATATGCGTAAATACTCGTACAGCAGCGCTGGGTACTAACATAAAACTTTACACGATCGTGTGGTTAGGGTATTCATAAATTGGTGGTTACGTGTCTCGAAAAAAAAAAATTTAAAAGAGTATTTATGCATTGATTTAAATACGCAAAAGATAAAAAGGTGATAAAAATGAAATGGCGGGGAAACTGAACGGCGACGACATTTACTGTGAAAAGTGAGGTATTTGGTTAGATAGATAATGCCATTAAAAGTTTTCAAAGTTTAATTTTTAACAGTATAATTCAAATTTCCCGAAACGGGGCATTAAGTTACGTCTCCGTTTCTTTTCCGTTCGCCGTACTATCCGAACTTTTACGACTTCACGGCGAGACGACGATTTCGAAAGAATTCAAACTGAAACGTAATACGTTAGACACCTATCAAATATATCGCTATAATGATATATTGAGCCGGATAAAAGCGAAATAAAAGAATGAGTTTGGTGAGACGGCGCAGTGAACGATATTAAAGGAAAAGGAACGTCATCTGCGGAGCCTTCTGCGCCGTAAGCCGTCGAAAGGGCGATATGAATTTCACGAAAAACGGAGAGGTGAATTAATTTACGAATGCGGGCAAAGTAGAAAGAGTTAGCGCCTTTTTAGAAAAGTAAACGATATACGCCTGAATCAAGTTAAAAATGGCGAAATCCTCTCTCAAACTTCAAGCATATTTTTCGAGGGGTCGCTCTTTCAATTGATTGGACTTGTAAAGTGTATTCACGGAACTATATGACGAATGTAAATTGTATTTAAAACTTGATAATAATCGATCGATAGAACGGTGAAACAATATGGAATTTTAAATGTGAAACTGTAAAAATGGTTAAAGTTTTCATTTTTATAATGAATGATTTCTTAAATAGATTATATCCCATTTATTCTTCTTTATTGTAACAACGAGTAAACGAAAAAAGAAATGACTAAGCAATTTATGCAATTTTTACTTAATATTATCCACCCATTAGAAACTGCGATAAACCGCCACTGATTATAATTTAGTTCACATTTTTAAAAAATGTCAATTGTGTATGCCGCCATAATAAAATTAAAATCAGGAAAGGAACATCAGTCGGAATCTGTAGCTCAAGTTAAAACTTAGTTATTATTTTGTTGGAACAACGCGGCTTATTTAAGCGAAACGACGAAAATCTCGAATTAACTTTTGAATTTTATATCACTTTACTCCGAATGTACTAATTTGTATAAACCAATTTCTTCGGCACTTTTCTACATCTGTCGCTCGCAGTTGAACGGCGAAATTTCAGAAAGCCATTACTCGAGAGACAGTTTCACGACAACGGCCTAATGTTATGCAAAAAGCACTTAGAGCAATCTAAATGAAGCTTTTTAATTGAGTGAAGCGAAAACATTCAGGATCGGGTAAACGTTAATGACAAGTCTGAAAAGGTAGAGCAGGAATAAGACAAAACTGAAACACAAGACTTAAGTGAATTAGGCGGAATAACGGCAAAGAGGCGAAACTACACATTCCGTCGTGTAACTGTTATTAATTGTGGGAGACGTTATTGCGCGACCGGCGTAACAAATTTTGACAAGCTGCGCTTTTAGAGCGTTATTTATGTTTTTATGTTTGCGTAATTCGTACAAATCGCAGCACTGCGCTGTGGTGTGTATGCATTAGGCGGCATTAGAAATGTAAATAAAATGAACAACTGTTCTCTTTCGCATCTTGACGGAAGAAATAGGAAAAGCGTGCGAGACAGCTTTGTGGCAAGTGTATCACAGTTACATGCATATATGCATGAATGCGTGCCGACATGTGATGCCACGGCGCTTGTATAATATCATCAGTTAAAGAAACAGGTGCATTTACGAACTAACTCATGCGGTGCGTTATGAGAAAAAAATCTGAATGCATTCGCAAAACGCTCACACATACCTTCATCCGTTAATAAAGTGATATTTTGGCAATTGGTGTAATATCCTACAATAGAAGGCACATGTAAGATTAGCTTCTAAACATATATTTAAAAAAATAATTATAAATTGAAAGTGTGTGAAACGCAATACTGTGAAGTACAAGAAATGAATGCTTGCAAAGTGTCTTCATTGTGCCGAATGTAACGTAGCTATAACACAATTCGTTAAAAATTCGATTGAAGATTGAAAATTATTAATTAAGTGTCTGACGGGCGCAATACAAGGGAAGATTATTAACGAGATCTTACAATTTGAAACCACAAAATGACCAGCGTAACTGTTCTTTTCGTAATTTTTTTCCCACTATCTATCGATTTACTGATGGCCCATTCTAGTAAACGAAAATGAAGATTTAAACTAAAGCATTTTTGCCATAATCACATATAAATATAATAATTAGTCATCAATGCGCTGCAAGAAATAACAAACAAGAATGGAAGAAATTACTTCTTACCTAAAATATTACTAAAGAATTGGATTGATTCAGACTTTACTTGGTGGAACTCCATTTTAAGTTTTGTGTTTAAATACTTTGAAATTATTTGAGTTTCATTTCATAATTGTTCCGCAACATACGATGAATATTGTACGATACTCTCTACGTTCGGTTAACGGTTATATATTCCACAATTTACGTAAGGTGGTCGTTTTGCAGCTCAGAATTATAATTTGCTTTCGTATTTTATACCTCCGTTTATGAGAATTCCGTGAAACATAATGCAAGAAGATTACGAACATAATCACTGCAGATATTGTGGAGAACGCCGGCTTTTATGGAACGAAAGAAAAACTACTCGTACGAAGACGTTACAGTCTTCTATTACGTTTGAAATTTGCTTTTGTAAAATGTGCCCCGCGAACGTTATATACGTGTGACTTCTTACGTGTTTAGTAATTATTCAAATTTCGTCGTGTAACTCGACCATCGATGGTTTAGTTTTTATTTTCCGGCCTTTTGAGGCTCACTCAAGATGTCGGCGGACGTTCAAAGAAAGATACTAAAACGGATTCGTTTTTGACCATTTTCGTCGTGACGTGTTTCGAGGGTTTACGCTCCGCAGATAAAGATTCCGGCCTTTTCAGAGTTTCAGACGAGCTTATGATATTCTACTTTTGGCGTTTTATTTCCGTGACGTCTACGACAGTAAATATAATGGAATATCGGTTTATGTAGAAAACATTTTCGAGATGAAATTTTGTTTTATTGTTCGCTCACGTCGAATAATTCGTTTGTTCGTAAGATTTCATGAGACTGAATTTTATCTTCATTGACATATTAAAATATTATTTTGCATTACTGGAGTCATGATTTTTTTTTTTACAATTATTTCATAAGAAATCCTTTGATGGGTACTGTTTTCGTCTTTCTCAAATTGAAATAATTCCGTTTTTTAAGTCTGAAGCCAAAGCACGACTTCTTATTTTCTAGCTCTCTATTGTGAGACTTGACCATCATCAGAATTATATAACATTTTACCATTGTAATGCAATTTAAAAATTATAGAATCAAACCATGAAGAAACTCAATAGCATTTTTATATAAAACACAAAGAATTAATATATTTAACACTATTTTTTAACTTGAAGCGTTTTCAACATCAATATCGCACATATACCTATTGTAAAATAAAATTAAATAAATTTATCAGTAATGCATCATCTAAAGATATATATATTTTTTTTTAAATGGAAGACAATACATTTTTTTGTAATATTTCAAATAATTTGTTTCTTTGTGGTGTTATTTCAAACAATTCAACCTGAAAGCTTTCAATCAAAGTGTAAAATATCGCAATCTTTTATGGGACGATCGGCAATAGAGGCTTATTGACTCCTTTGAAATTGTTACTTCGAGGAAAAACTTTTCGGCGGATGACACGTTTATAATGGAAGATCGTTTTTCTTTGGAGGGGCAGTTTTACTGTAATGAAAAATTTTATATCGCAATCTTACATCGGCTCGCCATATCTGCACCAAAGTTTACTGCCCTGTAAATCATTCTAGGCAGATGTTGCTCGAAAACGTAATTTATCAATGTTATTGCTCTATAATGACCTTTTATGCATCGGTTGTGCCTAATATTACTTTGAAAAATGTTTAGGATCGTGTAAATTGTGACGCGTAATGCTCAATTAAGACGTCAGACGTCGAAATTCTTTATCATCTATGGTTGTATTAACATTTATTACATATTTTTAAGGTGGAACTTCTAACTTGTAATACTAAATGGAATGCAAAACACTGTAATTATTTAATCAGCATAAATATTTACATTAGTTTTATCCAACTAATTTGTATAAACTGAATTAATTATTAATCCTTTCCTAAATATTGTATATGTAGAAACGGCTCACCTTTACATTCAATAAATTGCAATTTGCGAACCTACAAATTAATATCCACTTTCACAATGTGAAATGTTTATCATCATGCACTTACACAACAAATGAACTTACATCGTTAATGTGGAATCATGGCACAATATTTTCCGTGTTGCGGTACAATACAACATATATATACAGGCTGTCCCATGACATGAGTGCCATAGCTTGAGGATGTGTTGCTGAAGCAATTTGAAGTCAAAAATGTCTAGTGAACATATGTCCAAAACTCTTTCGTAACCGAGCTACAACCATTTGTAATTTTAGATAACACTAACAATGCAGGTATTAAGTACTTACTGCTTAAAAAAACATTTTAAAATAAATTGTCCACCTAATTGCCGTATACATAATTCGAGCTCGTGTTACAGTGGAAAAGGTAGCTCTGCAGGTACAAACATGAAACCGATTGCAATCCCACCGAGCAGTTTAGTGTGCGTTTTAATGATGAACTGTTCGGTCGAATATGTATACGGCAATTAGGTGGACATTTTGAACAATTAATTCAAT
>JAFFZR010028291.1:0-13399 GCA_018397195.1 Lethrus apterus | reverse complement strand
TAAAAAAAAATTACATTTCACGGACAAAGCATCCCGCAATTCGGAAATACAGTGAGATCGAAAACAAGATTAGTCAAAGTAAGCCATGAACAAAAATCGGCGTGTCTTTACTTAAACCTCTATTTATTTCTTAATGTCAAATTGACGTTTGTCGAAAATGTTGTCCAAACAAATCAACGCTTTTCTTTTAGAATTTTATTTTTGAAATGGAAATGAAACAGGAAACGGTAAATGGCAATATTCTTACGTTGCCTGTTATGAACAATTTCAGGAGCACTTTCCTATTGAAAATTTTTGACAAACGTCAATTTGACATTAAAAAATAAATAGTGGTTTAAGTAAAGACATGCCGATTTTTGTCATGGCTTACTTTGACTAATTTTTTTTTCGATCTCACTGTATTACTCTGAATAAAACGTTGTAATAATATATCAAACTTTATTCGCCTACTGTGCGAAAATGAAAAATAACATTTGACCTTGAACAGTATAAATTTTTGAAAAAAACTGTATGAAAAACTGTATGAAAAAAATTACCATACATGTTACATATATCGTTGAAAAGGGAATAAAATTGTCTTTTAGTTAAGCTAACAACGCCACTACATTCTTATCAAAAAATTGCCTCAAGAACGTGGACATTATTTTCCTTCAGTTTTCCAAATAAGCAAGATATAGCCATAAAACGAAAACTGAAAAAATAAAATAGATCGAGGATGGTAGGGTAATTTATCAGTATCTCTTATGGTTACTGAAATTCCCTATGAAAACATCGTTGCCCACCTGTACATCTTGCCGAGTTGTAAAAATATTTATTACTCCATCCTCAATATTTTCATTTTCGATTCTTTTATGCCATACACACGAATATTATTACGTTTACTATATTGTTCAAGTTTACCATATTTTTTGTCATGATCAGTTTTCGTTTCTTCACATTTGTTCACGCACTTCTTTCTGGAGGTTGCATATTTTAGTATTAAATTCCTCTTTCATTTGTTTTAATTGTATGTTTAAAATATCACCAAAGATTTTAGAGAGTTTTGCAGTAAACTGATCTTTTTGAAATGCATTTACCAAAGCTTCTTTAATGTCGGCTTGCTGACCACGTGTTAGCACCATGTTTCAAATTTATAGTTAAATGAAACAAGAACGAATGCTCCACAGATAAACTTCGAACATACACTCACAATTAGATCAAGTATAAGATTTTCGATCGATTTATACTATGTTTATTAAAGATTAATTTACGACCGAGAGATTGCAAGCATGTCTCTACTCGCGCATGCTCATCATGCTTCCAATAAAGGAAGATATGTTTAGAAGTTCAACTTGTCGTAATATAACAAATGTAATTTGAAGTGGAAATCGATAGCACAGTTAAGCTTAATTCCGATTCTTGATTTTGTTACACTCTAGCCGACTATCTAATAAATAATAAATCCACTTAAACAAATAAATATGAAGCGAGAGGCCCGCTTGTTATTTAAATCGATACTCGTTTAAGGATATAATACCTAATAATTTCAAAATTATTTTGATAAATTACATCTCCGTACCACGAATAAGGACATCGTTGTACGCCCACTTTTTCTTCTTTAAAATATTATTAACTACACCTTTTGTCAACTTTTTCAATTAAAATTCCTGGTATAAACGAGTATGGCCATCGAGTACCTACATAAATGCCCATCACTGTATAAATATGAATACGAAATGGTTGAAACGGTAATATTAAAGTATGGTGTAACTTACACCAACATCTTATCTCTACATTTATATACAGTGCGTTCTACAAAACGGGCCCAAGACTATAGCGATTTCAATTGTGATTTAATCACTAACAAATCATATATATTTTTAAATGGGACAGTCTTAGCTACAACTTGGCGAAAAAAGAAAATCTTTTTTAAACACCTTCAAGTAGTTGTGACGTCAGTGACAATTTTTTTAAATTGCTCGATATAATTTTATTTGTGTATTCTTATAGCAATCTTAGAGCATTTTAAGTACTTTTCACTGGTAAACTTTTAGTAGGGTTATACCTACTATGAAATTTTTGCAAAAAGATGCAAAAAACTGGTTTGAGCTAGTAGGCTGTTAAATACGAATTCTCATCACTTATTTGACGTTTTAAAGTGCTGAAAGAAGTTCGTTTTGTTTACTATTAGCCATTCCAAAATGGAAAATACGACTAATGAGCTATGTATGTATGTATCTATGTTACAAGTTTATTTTGAGTGTGTATTTGGAGCAATTATGTTCGGGAAAACAATCAGCATAAATCCGGTGCGCTTGGACACTATTTTTTGACACTTAAAATAAACTTGTATCATATCTACTAGTTCATTAGTTGTATTTTCCATTTTGGGATGGCTAATAGTAAACAAAACGAATTTCTTTCGGCACTTTGAAATGTCAAATAATCGACGCAGTTGTTTTACGCTTGCTTAATTATTATCACAAATTGATTGCTAAAGAGAATTTCGGATTTAACAGCCTACTAGCTCAAACCAGTTTCTTGCATTTTTTTGCATAAATTTCATGGTATAACCCTACTAAACGTTTATACCGGTGAAAAGTACTTAAAATGCTCTACAAGAATACAACAAAAAAGTTATATTGAGCAATTAAAAAAAATTGTCGGTGACGTCACAAAAACTACATAAAGATTTTTTTTCGCCAAGTTGTAGCTAAGACTGTCTCATTTAATAATATATATGGTTTATGGATGATTAAATCACAATGGAAGTCGTTATAGTCTTAGTCCCGTTTTGTAGAACGCACTGTATTATTCAGGTATGCCTCTGTGTATCGAATGTTTACGTTTACGTATAAACAATGAAGGAGGATTTCATTTGTTATCGAGATTTATGGACGTTTTTATAGTTGAAGTTATATGAGTGGTGGTGGCGTTGAAAATCTTTAAACGTTTCGAACTGATACCGCTCCATATACTACAAATGATTTTATCGAAAGAAATTTGTTCATCCATAATTATTATTTTTTTCGCGGTTGTTACGTCTAGGTGTAGTGTTGCAAAGAACTCAATTCTAATTTGATCTACATTACTTAAAATTGTAGGCTTTTGCACTCATGGTTCATTTGTCTCTCGGTTGTGTTACTTTATAGAGGTAATATTCTGTTCCGAGTGTTCTGGTGTTGAAGAGATGTTAAAGTAGAACTTGATCACATGATAAAGGTGTTTTAGGAGTTCAATTTCATCCTAACGGTTATCGAACGTTTTTTTAAAACTCGCAAATTAAAAATACAACCTATAAATTTGATGTACAATTTCGTGAATCAAGGAGTAATGGAAAATACAGTTTTAATTAAAATGGCGAAGGGAATTTCGCCTTTTCCCAAATTCATACGTTTTGTCAGTATATAGCTTATTATATTGTTTTCTACAACTATACGTTCTGCAAAAATAAAATATTAAATATGCCGATAAGGTAGAATACAGTACCTACCGATAGACTTTGGGTGTAGTGACATGGTAAATTGTAGTACTGAAGTGAGTATGAGTTATTTTATTATAATTATACGTTTTGCATTAAATATGTTGTTTCTGTTAATTGGAATTGTGCAATTGCTGATGCATTTAAGTGCTACCAAGTAAAATAAAAGGTTATGCACCCAAGTCTCATACTTTTAAAGTTAAATCGGTAAAGTGCTGCGTGGCAAAAAAAAGGAATTATGGAGAAACTAAACGGATCCAAAAATTTGATGGTAAAAAATTTCAACTATGGAAATATCAATTGGAAATTATTTTCCGAGCGGAAGGTTTGTTAGACATAATTAAAGCATTCCTCGTCCATCAGAAGAATCTGGTCAGCAGAAAATATGCGATGAAAATGGAGTTTGAGCAACTACAAACTGTCATGACTTGTAAGAATGCAACAGGCATGTGGACACGGTTAAAAACGATACATGAACAGAAATCAGCTTTAAATAAAATCACATTAAAACTACAATTTTTGAACTATAGAATGAGTGAAAAAGGCACGATAGCCTTACTCATATGGTGGAATCAATGGCTGACATAAATGAGCCAGTAGGAGACGTAGACAAAATAGCAAATGTTCTTGGCAGCCTACCAGTGAAATATGGTTCTTTTGTGATGGCGTGGGATTCTTATGATGAGAGAAAGCAAACACTGGATAATCTTACTGCACGGTTATTAAAAGAAAAACATCGGTAATCTCACAGTGAGGAAATGACATTAGCATTCACTGCACTCAAAGTAAGCCAAGCTAATTCAAATTGAAACAGTGGTAGTTGCAAAAAGAAAGTAAACAAGCAAGATATAGAGTGCTATTATTGTCATTAAAAGGGTCATGTGAAAGTATAATGTAAAAGGTTAAAATTCAAGCAGAATTGTAATGACAGACAATTGATGGCTGTGAAAATATTTGGTTAGCAGATAGTGCTGCTTCAAAACATATGACATCAAACAAAGAATGATTTGCTTCTTTAGAACCTCTTAGCAATGAAGAAATTTCAATTCATATTGAGGACAATTCATTTGTACAAGCTGAAGGAATAGGTTCTGTTAACGTTTTAGCACTGATAAAGGGAGAATGGCAGACTCGCACAATGTGTTTTATTGTACGTACTAAAGTAAAAATTATTTTCAGTGGAAGCTGTAACAAATAAAAATGTTAGTTTTGATAATGAGAAACTTGAGGTGCGAAATAAAGAACTAATTGCAACAGGAATAAAACTGCCAAACCAATGTTATAAAATGTTTTTCAAAATTTCAAAAACTGAGCAAGCTAATGTCGCTTCATCAAATTCGGTTATGTTGTGGCACGAAAGATTAGGTCATGTAAATTTCCAGACATTAAGAAAAATGGCTGAAAGTGGTTTAGTGCCTAATCTAAAGTGAAATAACATAGATGATCTTTTTTGTGCACACTGTCTTTGCTACTAATTTACATACAACAGCAACAAAACCTGGAGAATTAATCCACAGAGATTGTGGTAAGATGCCAGTCACTTTTGTTAGTGGGGTAAACGAAAAGTAGTTTGGTAAGGCATCTTTACTGCAACATTTGAGAAAATTTGGATCTCTGGCATTCATTAATACACCAAAGCAACTTCGATCCAAATTTCAAAGCAAGTCGAGAAAAATGATAATGGTAGAAACACGAAAAATAACAGTTTCTAGAGATGTGATATTTAACGAAAATGTTATGAATAATGATACAAACAAGTCAACGCAACTCGTAACTTTCGAATGGCCCATCTTGTTGCAAAAAGATTATAATAGTGGGAAACCTGATAATGCAAATGAACTTGATGATGTGGAAAGCATCCGTGACAATAAAGAAATCAACGAAGAGGCAGATAATAGAGCACGACAACTACGAAATCGTGAAATAATTACACCTCCAGTTCACTATCTTGACAAACGCAATTTAGCGTGTGCAGCAATTATTGCAGAACCACAAACATATAAAGAAGCAATCACATCAGATGAATCACAACAATGACAGGAAGCTATGAAAGAGCACGTGGACAATCAAAGCACTATTCGGTTAATTAAAAATAATGAACATCATAACCATACATATGGACATTAAGTATCATTTTATTCGTGAATGAGTTGAAGACTATACAATTACAGTTAGTTATGTTAGTTCAGAAAACCAAAAAGCAGACCTATTCACCAAAGCGTTAGCGCGTGATAAATTCATGAAAAATCGTACTGCTTATATATTGTACAATTGTAAGAAAAAAAAATAAACAAGAGTGGGAGTGTATATGGTATATATCTTGTTATATTGTTTTCTACAAGTGTATGTTCTGCAAAATTAAAATTTAAAATATGCCGATAAGGTAAAATACAATACCTACCGATAGATTTTTTTGGGTGGTGGTTAACGTGGTTACTTTATTATTATTATACATTTTGCATTAAACACATGTGTCTGTGTCTGTTAATTTCAATTGTGCAATTTCGTATGCATTTAAGTGCTACTAAGTAAAAAAAAATTTTTTGAGTTACCTGGTTTTTTCATAACACTCAACAGTTACTAGAACTCAAGTGTCAAGCTTAAATGAAGAAAGGGAAAGTACCACATGCTCGAAAAGAAAAATTCAGAGGAGGCCATTAAATAGGCATCTAGGTTTGGTAACAATGTGATTTGATTGAGATCACAGGAACCTGACAGGAAGCAAGAAGTGGCCTGACTGGTTGAATCGTTGCAGTACAATTAATGGTGCTCTAGACGTATGAGCAAACTTCTAGAGTAACAAGCTCTTACTGTTTCAGAGAAAAGAAAAAACACACATTTTGACACGTGAATTGGTTCGGATCGCAGATTAGGATAGCTTACGTTTTGATTGTCAGCACTTTGTGAATCTGTAAACTTCTTCTCTTCTTCTTCTTTTTTATGGTAACGTAGCAACAATAGCGCTCAATCAGCCAACCACAAAATATAAAAAGCACTAGGTGTACCAATTAGTACGTCTGGTACGTAAACCATGCCTAGTGCCAAAAATAGCACTTTCGTTATGTAGAATATGTACGTATATTACATAACCACAGCCGTAACCACAGTTAAATATTTAAAACACGATTAAGGTAACAGGTACCAGCAAACAAAGAAAAAAAAACAAAAACAAAAGAGAAATTCACAAAATCCCAGGAGAACCTTCAATAATATATTAGGTAGGAAAAAAACTATACCTTAATGCTACAATTCCTCAAAAAATTAAATAAAATTGTATATACAGAGATATTAACTGTGCTTAATAAGTTTCTTATGCAGGAAGGAGGATGAAATCCAATATCAATGACTGGAAATGTTTCATCCAAAGAAAATGTGGTTTAAGTCTTGCAATTGACCACAAGCACAAGAAGGATCATTGAGGAGCTTAATTTTATGCAGATGTGCATTAGTGTAACAGTGGTTAAATCTCATATGGCATAAAGTTATCACGAACTCTCTTGAAGAGTATTTCAACTTGTAAAACCAAATCCATAGGTAACACCTTTGCTTCTAATTGAAATCTGCCGCTCCTCAATCCATTTATCCCAGATATATGACTTTAACGATGGTAACAGTTCAAATGAATGAATATTCACTGTGCTAGGAGCTTCATTACAACCATTATTGGCCAATCTGCAAACATAACTTGTTGTGTTGTGTATTAATTAATGGCAACCGAGCACACAAGAGCGCTCATTCAGCCAGTCACAAGTTTTATCGACAGAAGGTGTACAGGGTGGGCAAATTTCGATATTTTAATAGAGAGTTTCGATAACCATAAGAGATACAAAAAAATTACCCAACAATCCTCGATCGCCTTTTTGGAGAAAAATTCAATGGTGAAAACCAAAGTTGGCTAACGTCATTTGTTTTCGCGTTATGCGCAAAAATCCGTTTTTTTTTTCAGTTTTCGTTTTATGGCTATATATTGTTTATTTGGAAACATGAAGGAAAATAATGTTCACGTTCTTGAGACACTTTTTTGATAAGAATGCAGTGGTGTTCTTAGTTTTTTGAAAAAGTTGTCCAAATTCGAGTTGTGACATAAAGTTATAATTTTTTATATGGAACTCATAGTTGGCTGTGGCTTAACTGAAAAGAGAATTTTATTCCCTTTTCAGCAATATATAACATGTATGGTCAATTATTAATTTTCATACAGATTTTTCAAAAATTCATACTTTTCAAGGTCAGATGTTCATTTTTGCGTAGTAGGCGAATAAAATTTGATATATTACAATATTTTATCCAGAGTAATAATAATTCTGCAGCTGCAAGTCAAACATAAACGCCAATTTCTTTCTTTGGGGACACATTATAGACATTTTTTCCCTTGCTTTCCTCTCACCACTCCAAAGCTCGAAGAACTTATCTGGACTGAGAGGGAGGGGCTGACCGTCCTACAAATGTTAAAGGCTATTCCATCATACGCTGCAAGGATTAGAGAAACGTGGAAAACTTAATCAGAATAATAGTCGATCGGAAG
This sequence comes from Lethrus apterus, assembly GCA_018397195.1. Classification (NCBI taxonomy): domain Eukaryota; kingdom Metazoa; phylum Arthropoda; class Insecta; order Coleoptera; family Geotrupidae; genus Lethrus; species Lethrus apterus. Next base: position 5,414 of record JAFFZR010028291.1, on the reverse strand, counting down.
GCCAATTCAAAGTCACAAACATTGCAAATTTATATCTGTGATACCTATAAGTTTACAATGTCCGCCACTAAAACTTGAACCCAGGACCTTGAGGTTACTAGCCTATTTACTAAGCCACTAGACCAGCAATCCCATAATATAACCCCATTTAAAAATACTAATAATAACATGAACGAACTAAGAGAAAATGTTATATATGTAGTGTGTTAATTCTGTATCAATGTCAATTCGGAGTGTTTCAAAACGATGTCTGTTGTGTGTTGCGAATGACGAACGTCAATTTGAATATTCAATATAAGTCTGACCTTGAAAAGTATGAATTTTAGAAAAATCTATGATAATTAAAATTGACCATACATGTCATATATTGTTGAAAATGGAAAAAAATTATCTTTTTATTTAAGCCACAGCCAACTATGAGTTCCATATAAAAAAATATAACTTTATGTCACAACTCGAATTTGGAGAACTTTTTCAAAAAACTAACAACGCCACTGCATTCTTATCAAAAAAGTGCCTCAAGAACGTGGACATTATTTTCTTTCGTTTTTCTAAGTAAGCAAGATATAGCCATAAAACGAAAACTGAAAAAGTCGAATTTTTACGCATAACTCGAAAACAAAAGACGATAGCCAACTTTGCTTTTCATCATTGAATTGTTCTCCAAAAAAACGATCGATGATGTTAAGGTAATTTTTTTGTATCTCTTATGGTTATCGAAATTCCCTATTAAAACATCGAAATTTGCCCATCCTGTACAAGGGACTGTCCACATACGGGAAGGTACTTGAGTATTTGGGGGAGAGGGAGGGGGGTATACAAATATTGGCATAATTTAGGTGCGGGAATGAAGAGAAATCAAATAAATATTGGATGTGGGTGGACTTTCGAAAATGCAGTTTTTGTAGGGTAGGGGAACACGATTGGGACCAGTTCGATCTCGATAAAAGTAGAAGATATTAGAAAAAAAAAGCAATATTGTAATTTTATTCAGTAATAAAAGTTTGACATTAACACCAACATGGAGTAAATTTTCATACGTAAGATCATGAGTGCTCCAACTTTTGTAGAGAATTATCCTCATGATGTCATGGACCAATGATATTTTAAAACCAAGATCATATGCACCAATCAGAACAATCTTATACTGAGAATTATCCACATGATGACGTGGACCAATGACATTTTAAAACGAAGATCACATGCACCAATCAGAACAATCTTATACTGAAAAGATTCATGGTGCTTTTCTTGCTGCTACGTCATAGTTTTTACCATGACAACTTTAAGGCCGAGTTGCAACAACGCAAATTAGTTAATCCCTGATTATCTTCTATAGGAACAATTATTATAACAATAGACATGACAATGGTTTCTATAGAAAATAATATAGATTAATTAAACGTGGCTTGGTGCAACTGGGCATAAAATACATTAAATATCATTTTGACAAATGTCAATGTTATAATTTATTCGGTTAATTCTCCAACAAAAGATCATTCGTGCTCAACTTTTGTCTGGCAATATTTAGGCCGAGTTGCACCACCGCAAATTAGTTAATCCCTGATTATTTTCTATAGGAACAATTATTATAACAATAGTCATGACAATGGTTTCTATAGAAAGTAATAAAGATTAATTAATCGTGGCTTGGTGCAACTGGGCATTAGATTTTTTTATTAGCAATGGTTGCTAAATGCAATTAAACTCCATCAATTTCTTTGGTCTTTGGTCTTCGTCAAATTGGTCTCGTTTAATTGCCAAGCAACCATTGTTCATGCAAAATAATAGTTATTTACGAACCAAGTGCGGGAAGACGATTTTCCCGCATGAGCGCATTTTTGAAGCACGAGCGACTGAAAGGAGCGAGTGCCTTCATCGGCGCGAATGCGCGGAAGATGTCTTCACGCAAGAGGTTTGTACAATATTTTTTGTAACGAACAGAAGAAAATAAAGATTAAAAAATCATGATTATTTCTCATTGTCACTGGCTTGTTACCGACGTTACCGACATTGACTGACATTTCGTTTTTGTTACGCTACGACGTAATGTAATGGCAATAGATGGCGCTAACCAATTTGCTAACTAATTTGAGCTATTTCTTTTTTGTTATATGATATTAAATAACGAAGCTCGCGGAAATGGTGTTTTATATGAAACACCATTTCCGCAAGAAAAAAATGTCGTCTTAATAGAAATAACACTTGCTATATGGCAAGTGTTATTTCTATTAAGACGACATTTTTTTCACATTTGAAAGCACCAGTGTTTTTTGCAAATTTTCCCGAACGAGTGCAGGACATTGACGTTCCTATCTGCCAGTTGCGTGCGTGAAATGTCACTTTGAAGGATGTGAGCCTAAAAATCTTTCCGGCAAGAGTGGAGCACTCATGCTCTTACGTATGATAAATCTATCCAACATATGTTGCATTCTTATGTAAATAAAAATACTTGTTACTAAAAATGCGTGGGTGATAGGCAATTTCTGTTTTTAAATTCGTTTTTAGTGTGCCAAAATACATCAGAAACACCTAAAAATGTCTGTGTCACAAAATGTGTGTTTAACAGTGTAATCAATTCTGTGGTGATTTGCCAAAAGCTGATATGTCATATTTTTCAATTTTCTGGTTTTATCGCCGTGATATGTAAAAAAGTTTTATCTACGCCAGAAGCTGATATGTCAATCCAAGAAACTAAGCATGCGTTAAAATAGATATTATTTTGAAGAAGTTTGTTTGTGATAATGTATTTGTCAGTTCCATAAAAACTTTAAAGTGGCTTCCTGTAAACTTAGTAAAATCGAGATATCAGCTTTTGGCAAATCACCACAGAATTAATTACAGCAGGCAACTAGAGCAACTTAAAAATATAAAAATATACAGGGTGTTCAATTTAAAAAAATTAATCGTTATGCTTGTATCTTAGCGATGTTCTTTTGTTTTATAATATATTGCGCGAAATGCGCATTGCAAGGTACTTACACTTTGTCCATTTAACCAAGTTTGTATCTATTTAAATAAAAAAGTTAGCTATTGTAGAATGTTCCCGTGAACAGACTGTATATTCTAATCTGTTTTCAATTTTTTCAAGAATGTACAAGACAGTTGGTTTTTGTAAACGGAAATGTTGAAAAAATAATAGATCTGACGTGCTATTAAAATGATTTGACCTTTTGTAAATATGTCTGGAAATACCATTTTCAATAAGATCCCACATTATCAAATCAAAAAGAACATCTTTATTTCTTATGTAAAGAATATCGTTCCGTACCGGTAAAAATGCCATTACAACACTTTACAAATCTATGTATAGGTTAAGTGAAATTTTAAGCCGGCAAAATCGGTGGTTTAAATTTATTAATTCCTTAACTAATTTAATCTTCAAAAATTTGTTGGAGCAACAGTATAAGGTGAGCTTAACAACATAAGAGTTCTTTAACTTTTAAGGGATGTTGGTGAGATCGGCCATTAGCAACATAACAACTGGGATCGCCCTACCACTGGGAGCGCCCTAGTCACCCGTTCTCCCCGCACCACTAGACGTAAATGTTGTATTGCTATCTCGTTTCCACGACTGTCTCATATATTTCCTTTGCGTTACACTTGTATAAACCGGCTTTGTAAGGTTTACATGATTATACCCGTATACATTTGATAAATTGAATTATAAATATTTAAGCATCTAAGAAATATCGAATTATTTTGAATGCAAGAAAGAAATCTTTTATGAAATAAAAAATGCAAAATATTACGACTTATTCAAGGTAAACATTTTTGGACAAAATGTACGTATAATTAAGATTATTTGAAGCACTTTTGAGAATACAACTTCGGAACAAAATTATATGAATTACAAGAACGTAGAGTTGGAACACTAATGGCGCAAACAGTAACTATCTTGGTGCTTTGTAATATAAATATATATTGCATAATTTATTTGCATGACTTAACAAGTGATAACTGATTATAATGAATAGCTAGTACTTTACTATACACTTCTGATAAACATATTCTTTTGCACATGTTAAAATAAGTTACAAAAATTAAAATAATTTTTATTTATCAATATAAATTTAATCAGAAAATTTGAGTAAAAATTGTATACAGGGTATTCAAATTGAAGTCGGCACTATTGCCAACTTTGTTACTATTAAAAATACGATGTTGGTTAAATTACCAAAGTAGTAGCGTTTTTTCTTCCGATTACGACGGTAAAATTTTAAAAACAATTGAACTTCGCGTTTTTGAGATATTAAAAAAAACAACATTTTTTTAAATGAAACACCCTACATATTTATGTAGCAGTCGATAGAAAATGAAATTTTGCACAAAATCTTCTTATACTACTACATTCCAAAAATAAGATCGTTTATATACAGGGTGACTGACGAAAAACCTTTGGCGCTGTATCTTGCTTAGTTTTTATCCGATTTGAACAAATTATACATCAAATGAAATTGCTTTACAAATACTTTGACATGGGCCAAAGTAATATTTTTTCTTGCGTCCAGTTTTTGACAGATGACAGTCAACTTTCTTTTTTCAAATGGCACTGTATATATTTTTTTATGCATTCTTATGGAGAATTTTTTTCTGAATGCCCTTAAGTAAAAAGATAAAGCAAAAAAATTATTTTAATTGAAAAAAAAATGAAAAATTAAAAAATCTAGTAACCAGAATTAGAGCAATAAAAATCTATTGTAGGTGTTCAAAATTGCCTCCGTGCTGTTCCAGACACTGTCGACACCGTCTAGAAACGTCCATCGTTGCATTCAGTAAAAAAATGGGGGTTATTTCCTGACAGACTTCCACTATCCTTCGCCGTAAAACTTCTCGACTATCCGGAGGAGTAAAATAAACTTTGTCTTGGATGTAACTCCATAGAAAAAAATCCAAGGGATTCAAATCTGGGATCTAGCCGGCCAGCGAATTGGTCCGTAAGTTCCTATCCATCGATCACCGAAATTATTATTTAAAAATGCAACATTTATGCGTGCATTATGTGGTGTAGCACCATCCTATTATTATGCTACACCACATAATGCACATACTGCGCACATAAATGTTCCCCAGATTTGAATCCGTTGGATTTTTTGCTATGGAGTTACATCCAAGACAAAGTTTATTTTACTCCTCCGGATAGCCGAGAAGTTTTACGGAGAAGGATAGTGGAAGTAACCCCCATTTTTTTACTGAATGCAACGATGGACGTTTCTAGACGGTGTCGACAGTGTTTGGAACAGCACGGAGGCAATTTTGAGCACCTACAATAGATTTTTATTGCTCTAATTCTGGTTACTTGATTTTTATATTTTTCATTTTTTTCAATTAAAATAATTTTTTTGCTTTATCTTTTTACTTAAGGGTATTCAGAAAAAAATTCTCCATAAGAATGCATAAAAAAATATATACAG